>CAXARO010000602.1:0-55711 GCA_963971305.1 Arcuatula senhousia | reverse complement strand
TTTTTGTCAGAAAAGTCTGTAAAGCATATAATCAAGTCCTAGAAATCAGAATCAAAAATTTAAAGGCAACCACAATTTCAGAGGCGAAGGCCAAAAAATGTTCTATCCATTCCCTCCATACTTTGGAAACTTTCAAAATTCATGGATTAAGTAAAGTTAGTTCAATTGATGATACAGATTCATTCAATTTGAGTATATGTAAATGATATTCTTAAGTTTGTAATTCTCTACTGGTGTATTAGGAGTTGGATACACATGTACCTGTTATTTTGATTTTAAAAATAAACAAATTTAATCATTTTATTGATATATATATATGATATAAATAGGCTGACATGAACTAATATGGTACCTTAAACAAGTAAGAGTATAAACATGATATGTGAATGTACAAAATGAATATACATGTATGCCATATTATATATCGATAAAATATTTGTATTGCCTATTGCTATGTTTACAAACATACCTTCTTCTTACAATTATACATGGATTAATTAATACATGTATACCTGTATTCTATAAAAACCTTCATCATGTGTTCATGACCAATTTAAAAAACAACAAAAATCTTTTGGTAGTTATACATTATAGTTAATTAGTGAATAAAGAAAGATAACTCTTTTTCTTTTTAATTAAAGCAAACAGATAAATATAAATTATATATTATACATTTAGTTCTGTACTTGAAGAATTCTTATAAAAAAGAGATATTGTTAATAATAGAAACATATCTTATTTGGTTTTCTTGATCATGAAGGTGTTGAATTTATGTTTATTACATGTTTATATGTTCATGATTCATATTTTGTTATGTCATTTAAATCCATGTGTTGAATGTTTATAATTCTATTCATTGTGTTATAAGGGTTAATGGTTTATATTATTTTTTTTTCAATATACTACTATGAGTGTTGTTAGAAAACAATATATAAAACATAAAATACACATTTCAAGCTGGAATATCAATGGCTACAAACACAAGGGTTTTAACAAGTACAGTGACCCAAGGTTTCTAAAAGATATTGTAAATAAAGATATAATTTGTTTAAGTGAAACTCATTGTTCTTTAAATGATTCACTGACACTACCAGGATTTAAATCGATTCACCTTAATAGACCAAAATCAAAGAAAACAAATAAAATTTCAGGTGGCCTGTCAATTTTTATTCGCAGTGAACTAAAAATAGGGGTAAAACTTTTAGAACATAAAACAAACGACTATATATGGCTTAAGTTAGATAAGGAATTTTTTGGCCTTAGATAGGATTTATTTATATGTTTTATTTATAATCCTTCAGCTGCATCTTCATATACACATTCTCTTGATGAAAATTTATTTGAATGCATAGAAAGTGACATAAGAAAATACTCTTTAACAGGAAATATTTTATTAGCTGGAGATATGAATGCTAGGACAGGTAATGGGGAGTTAGATTTCATAGAATTTGATTCAAATGATACAAATATAACTGATGAAGAATATGTTCCTGATAATAATATCCCTATAAGATTTAGTAAAGACAATGCCATCTCTAGTAGAGGCAAAGAATTAAATGAACTTTGTATTTACTCTGGTTTAAGAATTTTAAACGGTAGAACTTTGGGTGACTTCTCTGGTCAAATGACTTGTCATACCCCAAATGGGAGTAGTGTTGTAGACTATATTATTGCTTCTGAACAACTTCTGTCAAAAATATCTTTTTTTAGAGTTCATAAGCTAAATGGGGATTTATCTGACCATTGTCAGGTATCCACAATGATAAATGTAAATGTAAAACTCAATAATGATAATGAAAAACTAATGAAGCTACCATCTCAATATATATGGAATGATAATTCAGCTCAACTTTTTGAAGAGGCACTAAACTCACCTGAAATAAAGTATAAAATTGATGAACTTATTGATAAAGACTATTCTGATAACATTGAGTTGATGGTCAGTGACCTGAATTCGATTTATAAAGAAGCAGCTGAAATGTCCTTAAAAAGGAAAATAAGCAATAATAATAAACTTAATAGGAATAAAAAAGTAAATAAACAACCTCAATGGTACAATTTGAATTTATCTAATATGAAAAAAAAGTTAAATGAAAAGGCATCATTATTAGAAAAGTTTCCAAGGGACCAGTTATTAGAGGCTCCTTTTTTAGTTTTCTCAAAGAATACAGAAAAACAAGAAAAAGAGTCAGAAGAGAACACTACAAAAATATAATAGAACAACTTGACTCTCTTCATGAAAATAATCCACAAAAATATTGGTCTCTTTTACGTAGTCTTTCTGAGCATAAAAACTCTTTAGCTGGATCAGAAATTAATGCTGAACTTTGGAAAAAATATTTCCAAGATCTCAACAGAGAGCCTTTAAACCCTCCTTTTGACATTGATAACTTACTTAATAATCTAGAAAAAGATAATATATTTACAGAACTAGACACAACCATTAAAAATTCTGAAATTTCTAAAGCTATAAGCTCATTAAAAAATAAAAAGTCATGTGGTTTTGATCTCATTTCTAATGAAAGGATTAAAAACAGCCAAACCATTCTTCTAAATTCATTAAATAAAACATTCAATACCATTCTCAGCACAAGTAAATATCCAAAAGAATGGTCAAGAGGATATATTGTTCCCATATTTAAAAGTGGAAGCAAAGATGATCAATCAAATTACAGAGGAATCACTGTAGTTAGTAATCTTGGTAAATTGTTTGCAAAAATACTAAATAATAGATTAGAAAACTTTATGATATCTAGAAATATGATAAAGAAAGAACAAATAGGATTTTGTAAAGGTAAAAGAACTGTAGATCATATTTTTGTATTAAAAACCCTTATTGATAAATATACACAAGGAGAGAACAAACAGCTCTTTTCTTGCTTTGTAGATCTCAGAAAAGCCTTTGACACAGTCTGGCATAAAGGTTTATTTTATAAATTAAAAAAGATAATATTATAAAGCAAATGTATGGTAATACTGAGCTTTCAGTCAAAATAGACAAAAATAATGTTACTGACAGCTTCCAATCTAATATTGGAGTCAGACAAGGCGATAACTTGAGACCCAACCTCTTTAAATTTTTTATAAATGACTTGCCAGAAATTTTTGAAACAGAATGTGATCCTGTTAATCTTAACAATATTAATTTAAACTGCTTACTATATGCAGATGACCTTGTATTGGTATCAAAAACTGCAGAGGGGCTCCAAAACTCTATTAACAAATTAAATACCTATTGTAAGACATGGGGCCTAGAAGTAAATATCAAAAAGACAAAAACTATAGTTTTTAATAAAAGTGGGAAGACAGTTAAAAACACATTCTATTTAAACAATAACCCCATTGAAAAGGGTAGGACATACAAGTATTTAGGACTCAATTTTTCAACCTGTGGATCCTTCACAGAAGCCAAGACTGACCTATACAACAGAGGTCTTAAAGCGCTCTATAAAATGACAAAATATTTTGAATCTAAGAGACCAAGCATAAAAACAATTATGCACTTATTTGATCACACTGTGAAACCAATTTTGTTATATGGTAGTGAGATATGGGGAAGTTTTATTGGTAATAAACTAAAAGAAGGGGATTATTGTTTTATTTCTAAAATATTTAATAACTTAAAACAGGAACATGTTCATTTAAAATTTTGCAAATATTTATTAGGGGTTGGAAAAAGGTCCACATCTTCAGCAGTGATGGGAGAATTGGGAAGGTATCAACTTTTCACCAATATATTTACTTATATGTTTAAATACTTGCAACGTCTATGCTCTTCTAATGACATTTTACTAAAAAATGCATATGAAGAGTCAATAAATTTAGACAATGCAGGTAAAAACAGTTGGTACAGTTGTATGAACCCTATCATGAAATACTTAAATATTAATCTTAATATGTGCATTACTTCCAAGAGTAACATAAAATTATTAATTATTAACAAAGTAAAAACTATTTACAACAAAATCTGGAAAGACGATATATTCAATGATAATAAGAGTAGGTCTGGAAATAAATTGAGAACCTACAGATTATTTAAAAATATTTTCTCTTATGAACCATATTTAGACTACTTTGCTGAAGACAAAAGAAAACTATTTACAAAGTTCAGAATAAGTGCACACAGGTTAGAGATAGAAACAGGAAGATATAAAAATATCCCTGCAGAGAATAGAATTTGTGGGTTGTGTGATGCTGGAGTACTAGTGGGAGATGAAATCCATTTTCTTCTCCAGTGTCCAAAACTTAGCAAAGAAAGATCTAAATTTCTACAGGAAATAAATAATATTAATAATAACTTTTGTAGATTGGATACACCTTCCCAATTCATCTGGCTATTATCTTCTGAAGACCAAATAATTTTAGATAAACTTATTGATTTCTTACAATTAATTAACACTGAAAGAAATAAAATTATTGACGCATGAATATTATTTAAATACACATACTATGTACTTTTTAAAGTACCAACTTGGGTCACTGTGCTAATTAAAATATTTTTCCCTTTTACTCTATACATTGATAATTCTCATTTTCATATGTTTTCACTCCCTTTGTTAATCTTAATTTTACCAATATATTGTACAATCATTCTTTATTTTATTTTAAGTTGTAGCAGCTCTACATGGGCGTCATAATTGACATAATAAAATTATTCTATTCTATTCTATTCTATTCTATAAAGTGCATTTAACTATAAATAAAAACCACTTAAATATTAGCACTTAGATACATTTTTAAAATTTGTAAAAAGCATAATAGTTTTTCGTTCTGAGTTTAGGCATGTAATAACCCAGTTTTGGAGCCATTGACGGGAAAAAACAATAACTTATATTCCCATATAATTTGGTCATCAAAATTACTGATTGTGTTCTAATTTTACAACGTTAGAATAGGTTTATAAAAGTAAAAGATATTTAAAATTAGTAATTTGAGCATGACATACACATACTTTAACTATTGTAATATATAAAGTATTGAATTTAAACTACCGTGGATAAACAGAGCATATCATTTAAGTTCATTATCCAGTGCTACGCTACTAGAAGATCAAAACAAAAATGCCGGATAGAATCTCTATACTTGAGGCACTGGCAATAGTTCTGTGTTCTATTATCATAATGGTTCTGGCCTTTCAGTTCAATGAGACTAAAACGCAATTCGAAAATCGATTTCAAGAAACTTCAGACGTTGTAACAGTATTGAAACAGGAAGTAATTTCATTGCAGGAGTCTAAAACGTATTTGGAAAAACAATTGAGAGAATCATCAGACGCCGTGGTCAACTTGAAGAAGGAACTTTATATATTAAAGGAGAACAATGCGCAATGGGAAACTAGTTTCAAAGAATCGACTGATAGTATTACTTCTTTAAATAGAAAAGTCAAAGAGACATCCGATACGATCACTTCTGTACAGAAAGATATGAAAGGGACATCTAACACCGTCATTCACTTAAAGAAGGAGGTAGATTTGCTTAAAGCAGGTATAATTCTTAGTCATTACTAAACTATAATTATATGTCATTTTATAAAGGTTTTGGGATGTCTTCCAGTTCTGAGAGTCAAATATTTCAACTATTTATCTTGTATGCATTCTATACTAATGTACATATATCATATATTTAAGTATAAATATAGTCTTTTTTAATATGCATTATTGGACAAAGCACATTACCTATATCGCATACACGTACCCTTTATCGCACCCCTATATCGCACATCTTACCCTATAACGCACCCCCTATATCGCACCCCTTTTCCCTATATCGCATATCCTATATCACACTCCTACAAAATATCAATATTTTATTCTATATGATATATACGATATTGAGATGTGGAATAAGTGTACGCGACACAACAAACATAAACAAACAGCAATTCAAAAAATCACAACGGAAAACAGCAAGCAGTCTTCAAGCTGCTGTATTACCCCTCGACCTATATCATACCTCGGGCCGTTGGCCCTCGGTATGATATAGGTGTCTCGGGTAAATACAGCATATGATACAGATTTTGCCATGTATTATTTAGTATATATTATAAGAAAAAACATGACATTTCTACTTATAATTTTCCAACAAGATTTATATACTAGCTTAAGATAGTAACAAAACAAATGAAGTAGAATAAAATACTCAAAGGACATTACAATAAACAACTTCCCATTTATTCAAAGCAAACATTTTAAAATATCAGAAAAAAAACAGGACGAAGACAGACAACAAAAAGAAAAATACAATAGAAAATGCATTTAGCAAATCATACACATAAATTATCAACGAACATCTAACGTTGCCAGATGTAGAAAACTAGAATATTTTGTAACAGACGGCGAACTAAAGACTCTTTGACAACCCCACATTCGTGCACATCTGTCTTCTATGAGGACATAATGTTTTCCGTTCACTTTTCTAGCTTTTCTAATATAATATGCAATAGTACGATCATGTAACCTTTATAAAAATCTTAGTTTTTTGCCTTTCTTCATTGTTTTCAGTGAAACCAATAGATTGTACAGAGCTAAAAAGTATTGGTAATAAAACAGGCGTTTACATTATTCACCCTACCAGAACCGATGGAGTAAAAGTATTTTGTGATATGGATACCATGAACAAAGGCTGGACTGTAAGTTAATTGATTTTTTGTTGTTTTTTAGGGGGGTGCAACCTCAGGCAACCTCAGAATAAAGTTTTGATAAAAAAGTGTTTTCATAAATATTTTGTTATCTATCCTACTGTTTAATCGATAAAAATAATGACTAAAGTACGTTTTTTTATTCTTCTTGAAATTTTCGCAAAGTTTTCGTTTGTAAAAAGGCTTTAAATGTCCATTGTTCATGAACGTAAGAAACATTTTGTTCGTTAATGAGTAAGCAACGATAAAACTCAACCGTTAAAACTGCACGTTAATGTGTAAATATAAAAGCGGTAGAATCTTAGTCGTAAAATCACTGTATCTCGATTAAGCACCACTCGCTTCAACTATGCTCTTGATTATATACCCGAAACGCATATCATTTGATTATTAACATTTTTCATGCATAACAGTATGATACAATGCTCTTTCATCACACCAAGCATTCATTCTTTTGATGTCATTTATCATATTTTCAGATCATGAAACTCTTAAGAAAACATTATTATAGTAACAAAAAGTATCGTAAAATACTACTCGTGAAATATTTCAAACGAGACAAAGATATACTTATGGAACTTTCGAATGTTAGAACAATCAACATAAACCAAGAAGATAAAAAACAAGAAAACAAACCCCTCAACATAGCAAATCATGTTCTACTAACAACTTCATCAAAGCATTTCCTAAAACTTTAACAACAAAACTGCTATAAGAAAAAGAAAATTCAAGCCAGTTATGCTCCGGAACGTAGCTACTTCTTTTAATTACACATTTGTCACGTATGTTGAAAAATGTTTGATTGTGGTTCAAATCTAGTAGAGGATGACTACATAGACACTAAAACCACTCAACGTTGGTACTCATCTAATTTGTAGAAATCTCGTGTTTGTTTTTCATGCACTTTCGATTGCGACAGCAACCGAAACCAATATAACATTCTGTTGGCAATCTGCGAGTAAGAAGTGACACTCTGTCATGGAAATCATGATATGCTCCACATGTGCCGGAATAACGAATCAGTTGCAGTACGTAAGCTTCATAAAGTGAGGCAAATAAAATGCTGCCATTCCTAGGTGAAAATGACGTAGAGAAAGTTAGTCAACACGTTTGTCGGAGAGAATAGCACAAAGTCTAGCTCTGGTGTCAATTAAGAAATGTAAATCTATACATGAAAATATGAAGCGATCTATTTTTATCTGTATTGTGAAAACTAGAAGCTGTTCAATGAAATAAAGCGACCATAATTATTTACTGATTTTGTCTGTAAAGTGAGTAAGTGGAGATTTTTAGTTTATATTTAGACAAAGTTTCCTGCAGTCAATTAAGATGTATGTAGATAATAATATTTAACAAGTCTTGGTTGACTGCAGGAATCCGTTTCTTGAAAGGATAAATACTAGTAGATTGACGAGTCATAAACAGTTTTTAAGAGGAATTTAGTTATTGGTGATCTTAGTAGTCCGTTTCAGACAATTTTTGTTGTACCAGTGGAAGTCCATAGGGATAGATGGTTGACAAGTCGAGGATTCATCATTGTATAGTTCAAGGACATTATTTACATGTACATACCGATAGGTCATATTGAATTCGACAATTCTATTTCTGTGTAGAATTGATTGTTAAATGTCCTCTTCATATGGATTTTTTTCGTGCCCATTTGGATGCCGATCAATTCCTGAAAACTTTCAATAAGATGCTAGTTATTAATATTTTCATAGGAAAGTTCAGCATTTCAATTATTTGCCCTTTTATACATTTCTTAATTTTACTGGACTCGACGAAACATATCTTAGCATAATCGATTTCAAGAATTGTGTACCTGCGTTTGTCATTCTAAAACAAAATATTTCATCAACTTTGCAAAACGATCTTGAACCACCCAGAAAATCAAGTTAATGCATTAGAAAACATGATTGTAGCAACACGATTTTTTGGTTTTATGAAATAGTGACCCATCTAAAAACTTTTTTTCTCTTACAACATTCAGGTATAGCTACGATTCAGACAGTGGCATTTATTTTTTTTTCCAAAGACTCAATATATATAGTAATAACTGTGTTATGAACAAAATTTAGACGATTTTACTCGTAACGCACTGAATGTTTAACGTGCAATTACTAGACCGAACCATGGTTTATTATTATTAACGTGCAGAAATCTCGATAGACGTATATGACCTCTTGTAATATAAATAATTTCAACAAGATCACGCATTTCTTACAATATGAAAATATTACAACTTAAAAATTCAACGTCCTGTGCGGGGTCAAGATGGCCAAAAGGCCCACAGCAGAGCCTAGTTTGTCATAAGAGGCGACTGAGGGTCATTGTATTCTAACGGCGGGTCAGTGCTCAGGACACAGAGCGACCAAATGTGTACCCTAGGTGGCTGAATAGGGTGGTCCTTGTCCGCTAGGGTTATCAGGTCTATAATACGAAAACCCTGTGTGAGGAGAGTGCCAGTAGTGTTTCCCCCAGCCTTCAAAAAGGGCATGGTAAATTATTTCAAAAAGGCACATGAAACGCGCTGCAGCCACCTGAAAGGGCACATAAGTCATCCACTCAACCATTATTAAGGCACATAAAAAAAGACATTATGCATAAACATTTATTGTTCTCTACATTGTGACAAATCTGTGCACACGCTTCATGCACGTAAAAGACCCCTATGTGGACCACCAAGTAGGGCACTACATAGGCTAAATTGTCCGCCACTATCCACCTCTCTCCTTTTTCTGTGGTTCTTCATAATTGACCGTTCCTTTGTTTCCCACCCCATCCCTACCAACTCACTCACTCACTAAATAATTCAATTGCAAATTAAGGTAATAACAAAATAACCAAACTTGGATCAATCTCCATATCCAAAAGAAAAGACAAACTGGAAAAATATAGATCGCAATTGCACTGACTTGGTACTTGAATATCAAATAGTATACTATACTATACTATAAAAATCAATATGTGAATTACCCAATAGTGCAAATGCTTTCAAGGGGTTAAAATAATATAACATTCCAAATACCATGCATCAGAATATCATGATTATTGCGGAACAAACGGAAAATACAGAGATAAGGCGATCGCCATTTTAAACAAATATTCATTATGAAACTTGATCCCGTAACGATTAAAAATTAGAGATAAACAACTTAATTGAAAGGCGTTTAACATTGATAAAACATTTTATATAATAATATAAACATAAAAATTTACAAATCTAATTTAATATGTCACGTTTTTTCTTGATAAGAACGGTTTACATCGGCCTGACTGAATACCAACGTCGGTTGCTGCTATACCTGGTAACTACATAAAGGCAAATCTGACTTAAAATCTACATGAGCTAGTTGAAGCAGCCACATTGCATATCCCGCGCTTTTCTGCTGATTGATGGGAAAAGGGCAAATAATAGAAAGAATTGAAATATGGTTATAATGAGCATTACTAGAACTATCAAACGGTTATGCATTGAAGTGAGACTTTTTGCTGGTAGTATGAGTGATAGTAGTGTACAGCTATGGTAGCTTTGTATTAGAAAAGAAAATATTTGTGACGAAGAAATAATGTGATCTAAGGCTACTTATGTTCCCAAACCCTATTATCAAAATTCCTAAACTTTCGGCAGAATTTACATCCATAATGCAACTACTGAGCCAGTTCGGTTTTCCAAATAACCTGTGAGGAGTTGCGGAACGAAGAAATGTTTTCTATGTTACCTATGCAACCCAGTCCCTAGAGACATAATCAAATTTTCGAAACCTTAAGCAAAATCTACACCCATAGTGCAACTCCTTGGCCAAGTTAGCTCGGTATTCTAAGTAACCTAAGAAGAGTTGTGTAACGAAGGAATAATGTGCCATTAGGCTTCCCATACAGTCCACTCCTCAGACGTATTATCAAATTCTAAAACTTTCGGCGAAAAGTACATCCATAGTTTAACTCCTGAGCAAGGTGTCAGTTTGGTAATTCAAATGATCTGGGGAAGTTGCGTGACGAAGGAATAATGTACCCTTAGGCCAGACATGGGATGATCGTAATCGGTAATCGTAATCGATTGTAATTAATAACGTTTTTTTCAAGTAATCAAGAATGATCGATTACTTTCTAGAATTTCGATTATTTGTAATCGAACATAATAGATTACAGCTCAAAATTTTAGCAGTGCTTATAATTACTTTTCGATTATATTTCGATTACTTTTGAATTTCTAGAGAATTGATAAAAATACTAGTTTGTCAGTTGAATTGTGACTAGATTAACCGGCTAATTTGCTTAAATAGTACATTTTATATGTTTTCTCTCAAAGAAATATAGTATTATTAACCTCTAGAATCTAGATAATTTAAAATAAGATTTCTATATTTGATAATTATAATAAAGGCATCTTTTTTGTCATTGGAAGAAATCCCCAATAAGGATACATAATCTAATATATAGATAAGACAGACGGTAATTATTTATAAAAGGGGTTTCATAAAAATATTATAAGATACACACATTGCATTATTTAATCAATAGTCTCAACTATCATTGTTTTTTTTTTCGCAAAATTATTGTGCATATTAAGATCATATCATATACGTTATAAACTTGAAATGTTTTGCAAACTAATGAAAAATTTGTTTTAAATATTAATATTTTAATTTGATGGCTAGATATTTTTGTTCTTGATACATTCAATTTTGAAATGTCTGAGCATTACTTACAAGTATGGTTTAATTTGGCTATGTCATGCATTTTTGTTAACTCAAATTTTATGTACTCGAAACGTAATTACTACATGTAGTATAATTACTTTACAAATGTATCCGATTTTCATCGATTACAGAGTAGAAAGTCGTGTAATCGATTACACAAAATTCTAAGAATAATCGACTATTAATCGATTACTGTTTGCTGTAATCGTTGTCCATCTCTGCCTTAGGCTTCCCATGCAGCCCAGCCCCTGGGGCATTTTTAAAATTCCGAAACATTCCATAAACATTTCATACCTACAATGCAATCAATGACCCAAGTTTAATCTTTCTACTCCCAGTGGTTACAGAGATTATCCAGGACATTTACGCCATACCTACGTACATCGAACAGCAAAACATTATCCCCGCGCTTAAGCTAGCGCGGGGATAATAACTATTGTACTTTATCTGTGCTGTATGTTTTAGTAACGGTTAATAACGAAGTACCCTTTCTATAATTATAATCACATTCCAAAACCTGCATTCGATATCTTCTTTTCTGTATCAATCGTCAGCAGAGTTGACAATTGTAAAATATGTATCATCATAATCAGTATAGAAAGTTCACCTGTTTTTTCCCAAAAAAAAATTACGCATGATTATACCATCGGTTCTTGTTAACTTATAAAGAACATTCTGCATCCATCTCTTAAATTCTTTATTGACTTGAGGTTTCCCATATGCAGACCTTCAAAATTCAGTTTGCTAGCTTCCTGAAAGTATATCTTCCCACAGCTATTTTCTTTTTGAAAGTTCAGCTTGTATAGTATGCTTCTTAGATGTCCCTGATTGGTCTGGTGTTTTTGCAATTAAGGAACCAAAAAGGACAATTTCTTTTGTGTTAGACTGGAAAATCCTAATCTTGGTATTCAATTTGATATCGCTATTTCGAAAAATAGATGACATCATCCTGGAAGCTGTCTTGGATCTCCAGATTTGGCATTTGTTGTCTTGGTCAGTGCTCATCTGACTTTCCATTAAACTTTCTTGCTACATTTTGACTTAACTTAAATTTATTGAAATGAGGACTTCCTCTAGTTTGGTTTCTTCTACTTAATACTTGAATGGCTGTTGGTGATTATCTTGCACTTTGGTCTTTCTGATAACGATGATAAATCTCAGCTTCTCTTTTTTTCATAGATCGTTCATCTGCTTGATGACTAGAATAAAAAATATAGGTTATGAAGAAGTTATTCAATTTATCTCGTGATTTCACAAGACGGCTTTATCTAGTCTGTTATTCACCTTTTGGAAATATATTAATCTTCTGTTAAAAGCGTTGATTAATATTTCAAAGACTCTTAGATTTTTTGACATATACTATCTGCTTAGCAAACATGTGGTCTGTTTGGACATGATCCCGCTTAATTGACACGCAAGGTTTATAGAACAGTCTTTCTGTATTTATAAGGATATTCAAGCTCACAACTTGTCTGATAAAGACAGAAGCATAGATGATATAGATAGTTTACTGTATTAACATAAACTGCTTGCACTTTACAGGTTATTCAAAGACGATATAATGGCGGTGTTGACTTCTACAGAAACTGGATAGACTATAAACACGGATTTGGGAACGTCCAAGGAGAATATTGGCTAGGTTTGAATACATTTAAGGCACCTCATTTGTCAATAACTACTATGTTGCCTTTGTTTATGTTTTTGTTTCTTTTCAGGTTTATTTGCAAGAAGCCTCTTAATATCTGTATGCAGTATCAGTACTAAATTCTCTTCTGTTGGAGTTCATACCTTACACTCTATTTCTATTGTTTAAAGTTGAACTTTCATTTTCAAAGTCTTTCTTTTTGTGAATAACTCTTTTGATCTAAGAACAATAGGCTTTATTCACAATAACAAAAGCAGGGGTTTCCAGATACCACTGTTTTTGTGCTTGTGAACACACCTCATGTTCATAAAACAAAAGAGCTACGCACACAAAGAAACATCTGTAATAGCCAGGCCAAGGCATCTGAGAAGGAAATGAAAACAGTTCACTTTATAAGGTTTTAATTCAATTCTGATTTAAAAGAATCAAAAAAAAAATAATTATACAAAACATTAAAATAAAAATAAATTAACAAAACGAAGCAAGTTTACATGTATGGCCAAAAGACATAATGCCCATATCTCACAACATTTGAGACGAACGAACGAACGAACGAACGGTTGGACACAGATGGACGGACGCACGAACGTATCAGATGACTATATGCCCCATAACTTTCGTAGATGGGGCATAAAAAGGGGTTTAATATAGAAATGGCTGGATTTTGTTAAACAGGAAGTAGGTAGGCAATAGACCTGAAATTGATTCAACGGTATGAGACCAATGCCGATTACCAAATATCAAATAGATGAAATAAGAAGTTGCTGTGTTGAGAAAACTGAAAAGAAATTTGTCAATAATTAGTTTAAACATAAATTTATTTATCCTCAATTGGAAAACAAGCTTAATGCTTCTATGAATTCCTCTCCATGATTGACCATTGAAGTGAAAAAGGTAAGTAAGCCGGCATAAGAGACCACGCTATGGGAACTCGTACTGCATATCAAAATACAAAATATCAAATTGAAATGTAATAAATTTTCTTCAAATGCGCTATTTCCTCAACTAAAATTACTTCCTTTCAGAATTAATGATATTCAATAGGACAACAGAAAAAGCACGCCCGTCTCCCTTGATGGTCAAATAAAAAAAAACTGAATGAAACTCAAAAATTTTCAGAAGTGTTCACTGTTACAAAATTATCATTTACATTGTATTTGTCAAGTAGATAATCTTCTTAACAAGTTGATTAATCTGTTTTAATTCTAGAGTC
Organism: Arcuatula senhousia; assembly: GCA_963971305.1. Lineage (NCBI taxonomy): Eukaryota > Metazoa > Mollusca > Bivalvia > Mytilida > Mytilidae > Arcuatula > Arcuatula senhousia. Next base: position 41,513 of record CAXARO010000602.1, on the reverse strand, counting down.
ATCTCAGTTGCCTAATATCTTTAAATAAAATAGGCCTCTGTGTGGGGAGGAAAAAAAATAATATACGAATTTGTCAAGAATTCTATGAAACTGAGTGGTGTTTTCGAACAATTCCTATTATCTCTTTAGGACCCTTCCCAGGTCCTACTTTAGAGGCATCCTAAACTTAAAGTCTCTCAATTTGAGATACACTGTAATTTTTCTCATAACTTTAGGGCACTTAGATAGTTGACTCAGGACATTCCAAACGTTCGTCAACCCCAAAAAGTACCTAAATTATTATTTTTTGTTTCGAACGAATTTAGCTGAAGTGATAATATCTATCAAGAAACATCTATATGTTGACAGGAATTAACTTTAAAGTATTTGTATCATTTGAATATATTATGAAAAAAAAAAGAAAATGTCAGAAGCATACATTTAGTATAAGAAATAACATATTATTTTCTGTAAGAATTATTCCTTTATTAAGTTATATTTTTTTCTTGTTGTAAACAAAAACTAAGATAAGTAAAAATCAATTATTAATCGGAATATATAGTGGTTCCTTTACCTGTCGTTAAAAATGAATGAGAATATAGGATTGCCTGGGTTAAGAAGTTGCTGAGAATGCTTCGATAACCGCCCTATATTACTTTAGTCATTCCTAATTATTTCCTTAAGTTTGTCTAAGAACCCTTTTTATGGTCATACTTAGGAATGCTTCGAGAACACCACCCCAGGTCACCATTGCTCTATTTATCATTTTAGGTAACAAACACATAAACCAGCTTACAGAAAAAGAACAGTATACTTTACGAATAGTAATGGAGGATTTCGAAAACAACGTTCGCTATGTCGAGTATAAAACATTTTATCTGGAAAATGAAAATCATGGATATAAGCTTCATGTTTCCGGGTTTTATGGTGATACAGGTGAGTGGGGGTTTCCTTCCTTATTACACTAAATAGGCTATTACAGGCTATTGAACGTGTATGATCAGATGTTGACGAGAAGTATGGGATGGGTCAAAAACCAAGGAACAGTTATTTTATCTTACATTTTTCGCGCAAGAGCGAGACACGCTGTTAGAATATCGTCTTTAACGACAAACTTGGGGGTTATTTGGTTGGTCTATTCTCTTCATGTAGAATTCGTATAAAACATTTGTACTGTAAATTATCCTTTACGTGTAAAAATCACTTAATGATGCTGATGACGACCAGCTTTTACGTAAATACACAAAACGATATAAATGCCACTCTAAATTATATTCAAGTAAGATTTCGTTAAACTTAAAAATAAGATAGGGCTGAAAATATTTGTATGTGAGAAAGAAGAGTAATGAATAAGATGTTTATCGAATGTTTTAGAATAATGACCCTTTTCTTCAAAACACTTTAAGTGTTCAAAGCTATACTAACTGCTTTAATAACAGAGTTATGAAATAAACAGAGGTACCAACAGGGCATTCGAATGTTAAAGTCTGAAAAGGCAGAGAAAAACCAGTAAACACAAACAAGAACAGGACGAAAAAACAGACAACATATAAAATACGTGAACACAAAAACCACTGAATATCAACTACATGTATTAATAACGCGAACTTTAGTCGTTAAGAGGAAACTCAGGTGTTCCGGAAGAGTAAGCAGTTCCTGCCTGCTATAGCACATCCATCGCGCTGCCAATTTCCAAACCAGTGTGTCGAATCCGTAAAGGAAGACAAAACAAAACCCTATAACTAACCACCATATACATTCATCTGAGAGAAAAAAAAGTCCCATATTTGTCTATAGATGCATGGTGTCTACAATAATTTTTTTTGGGTGACGACAGCAAACGTAGAGCAACATAACGCTCTGCTAAGGAAATCGATGTTATTTCCGCAAGCTCTGAAGTAATGAATCAATTGTGATACTTAATGCATAAGCATAAGCTGGAGCTGACGGAATGTTGCTACAAAAGAAGTGAAAACTGACAAATTGACATTTAAGCTATCGCGTTTGTCATAGAGCTTTGTTGAAAGTTTTCCTTGAGAGTTTATTTCGAGACGAACCCATGTTTCATTTTCGAAATATGAAACAAATATGCTAGCTGGATCAAAACGTTCACCTTAATATCGACATTAACACATGTATATCAATGACTTAAGCTTATGATAACTTATATTTTTCCACTGGACAAAAATGTTTTAATAAAATATTTCATGATATATCTTCGGGGAAAATCAAGAAAATGAAATCAATTCATTCTTTTGGAAATTAAAAGTAAAAAAATGCAATTGCTATGCCTAGTTTCATTTATATCAAATACTTTATACGTTTTAAGATGAAAAAAGATTAGTGCTAGCTGTGTTTGCATTGATTACAACGTTATCTGTAACTGTGCTTATGTTATGAGAATCTTATACACTGTTTATTCGGAGTAACATTTTCAGGAAAGTGGATTTTTTTTCAGGTGATTCTCTTAATACACAAAACGGTCAAATGTTTTCTACTAAAGATAGAGATCATGATGCAAGCGGTGAACATTGCTCTCAGATATATAAGGGTGGATGGTGGTATAACCAATGTCATCATTCAAACTTAAATGGGCTTTACCTCAAAGGCAAAACAAACATTTTTGCTGAAGGAATGGTGTGGTATCATTGGAAAGATTACTATTATTCACTTAAGAAATCTACAATGATGATAAGAAGAATCGAAGATTAACTTAGTTTTTATCATTATTGTTTCTATTAAAATGTAATATCGCATATTATGTTTATGTTTTTGTTATATATTCATTTAATACTTAAAGTTAAAAGACAAAGTTGGCATATAAAAGATGTACAAGACAACCCACGTGACCAGCCAAAAATTAAACTTCAAACAACCGTATGACTTTGTTTTACAAGGTTTCTTTAATTAAAAAAAATCTAAAATGTTCTTTATAACATGCTTTGGACTTTAAGTTTAATTTGAACATTATTTAAACTGTTTGTTTTTTGTAAATATTTGTTTATTTTTTCTATAACATTTAAATGAAAACTTTGGAGTCATTTATATAAAAAACCAAGTCGGATGAATACCCTTTTCCAGTTAATTTTTCAAAGAGCATATCATAGCGCATCCATTAACAAATTCTAAAAAAAAACTTGACAGAAAACAAATGGAACATGCGACACGAATCTCCTTAAAAATCAAAATTTGTTTTAAGAAATCTGTGTTCAAAAATAACAACAAATTAATTGTCAATTCGTATTAAAGTCGACAATAAAAATATACGGCAGAAGCAAAGGTGTACCAAAGGGGTTATAAATATCATTATAGCGAAGAGACAAAGACAAAATCGGTAGACGGAAAAAAATCACAATGAAACAAACCACACAACAAAAACAAAAAACGACCACTCAAATAACATCAACGTTAACCCAAGTCGAAACGAGAGTGAAGTAAATTCTCATTTGGTCGGATTATTTGCAATTGGAGGATGTCAGAGTATACAAGAAGTGATTATTTCAAATTTCTTAAACGCATTCATGACATTAAAGAAATGTTAACAACATTTAATTGTCTTTAATTTTAAAATGTGTGATGACAGAAAAACGCAGCATGTAATAGTATTTTTGCTCGTTTTTTTTTTTTTGTTACCAAAAAGTTTTTGTCTGAATTAGTACCTGTAATAAATTTCAACCATTGTTTGTTGTTTAGTTGTTAGACACATTAGTGTGTTATGGCCATTTTATCGAAATAAGAAACATATAGGACTATCACTATCCTACCCCAGACATAGGTTGATCATCTTAGTAATAATTTGGTTCCCAAGTTTGGTATTTTTGGTTTAACTGTTCTATGCTCGTCATAATCATATAGTGTTTGGCATTTTCAATCTTTTTGGTAGAGCTTGAAAAGACGAAACGCGCGTCAGACTAAGCAAAGTTTATTGTCTGGAACTTTGTTGTCATTTGTATTTCGAACACACGTGAAGGTTAGCACTGCTGGTGGAGTTTTAATTCGCCGAGGTTAGCCCGCTCCGGCACCAACACTTTTGTGTTGGAGAAAACATCAAAGCTTTAAATTATCCGTTTAAATTTCAAAATTGTCTAAACCCTAAGGTTCTTCCTACCCCAGACATAGGTTGATCATCTTAGTAATAATTTGGTTCCCAAGTTTGGTATTTTTGGTTTAACTGTTCTATGCACTTCATAATCATATAGTGTTTAGCATTTTCAATCCTTTTGGTAGAGCGCCTCTGATGAGTCTTGAATAGACGAAACGCGCGTCTGCAGGCGTAGCAAAATTTATTGTCTGGAACTTTGTTGTCATTTGTATTTCGAACACCCGTGAAGGTTAGCACTGCTGGTGGAGTTTTAATTCCCCGAGGTTAGCCCGCTCCGGCACCAACACTTTTGTGTTGGAGAACACATCAAAGCTTTAAATAATCCGCTTAAATTTCAAAATTGTCTAAACCCTAAGGCTCTTCCTACTCCAGACATAGGTTGATCATCTTAGTAATAATTTGGTTCCCAAGTTTGGTATTTTTGGTTTTACTGTTCTATGCTCTTCATAATAATATAGTGTTTGGCATTTTCAATCTTTTTGGTTTAGTGCCTCTGATGAGTCTTGAATAGACGAAACGCGCGTCAAGCGTAGCAAAATCTATTGTCTGGAACTTTGTTGTCATTTGTATTTCGAAAACCCGTGAAGGTTAGCACTGCAGGTGGAGTTTAAATTCCCCGAGGTTAGCCTGCTCCGGCACCAACACTTTTGTGTTGGAGAAAACATCAAAGCTTTAAATTATCCGTTTAAATTTCACAATTGTCTAAACCCTAAGGTTCTTCCTACCCCAGACATAGGTTGATCATCTTAGTAATAATTTGGTTCCCAAGTTTAGTATTTTTGGTTTTACTGTTCTATGCTCTTCATAATCCTATAATGTTTGGCATTTTCAATCTTTTTGATAGAACACCACTGATGAGTCTTGAATAGACGAAACGCGCGTCAGGCGTAGCAAAATATATTGTCTAGAGCTTTGTTGTCATTTGTATTTCGAACACCCGTGAAGGTGAGCACTGCTGGTGTACTTTTAATGCCCCGAGGTTAGCCCGCTCTGGAACCAACACTTTTGTGTTGGAGAAAACATCAAAGCTTTGAATTATCCGTTTAAATTTCAAAATTGTCTAAACTTTAAGGTTATTCCTACCCCAGACATAGGTTGATCATCTTAGAAATAATTTGGTTCCCAAGTTTGTTATTTTTGGTTTAACTGTTCTATGCTCGTCATAATCATATAGTGTTTGGCATTTTCAATCTTTATGGTAGAGCTTGAATAGACGAAACGCGCGTCAGGCAAAGCAAAGTTTATTGTCTGGAACTTTGTTGTCATTTGTATTTCGAACACACGTGAAGGTTAGCACTGCTGGTGGAGTTTTAATTCGCCGAGGTTAGCCCGCTCCGGCACCAACACTTTTGTGTTGGAGAAAACATCAAAGCTTTAAATTATCCGGTTAAATTTCAAAATTGTCTAAACCCTAAGGTTCTTCCTACCCCAGACATAGGTTGATCATCTTAGTAATAATTTGGTTCCCAAGTTTGGTATTTTTGGTTCTACTGTTCTATGCTCTTCATAATCATAAAGTGTTTGGCATTTTCAATCTTTATGATAGAGCGCCTCTGATGAGTCTTGAATAGACGAAACGCGCGTCAGGCGTAGCAAAATATATTGTCTAGAGCTTTGTTGTCATTTGTATTTCGAACACCCGTGAAGGTGAGCACTGCTGGTGGAGTTTTAATGCCCCGAGGTTAGCCCGCTCCGGCACCAACACTTTTGTGTTGGAGAAAACATCAAAGCTTTAAATTATCCGGTTAAATTTCAAAATTGTCTAAACCCTAAGGTTCTTCCTACCCCAGACATAGGTTGATCATCTTAGTAATAATTTGGTTCCCAAGTTTGGTATTTTTGGTTCTACTGTTCTATGCTCTTCATAATCATAAAGTGTTTAGCATTTTCAATCTTTATGATAGAGCGCCTCTGATGAGTCTTGAATAGACGAGCACTGCTGGTGGAGTTTTAATGCCCCGAGGTTAGCCCGCTCCGGCACCAACACTTTTGTGTTAGAGAACACATCAAAGCTTTAAATTATCCGTTTAAATTTCAAATTGTCTAAACCCTTAGGTTTTTCCTACCCCAGACATAGGTTGATTATCTTAGTAATAATTTGGTTCCCAAGTTTGGTATTTTTGGTTCTACTGTTCTATGCTCTTCATAATCATATAGTGTTTGGCATTTCCAATCCTTTTGGTAGAGCGCCTCTGATGAGTCTTGAATAAACGAAACGCGCGTCAGGCGTAGCAAAATTTATTGTCTGGAACTTTGTTGTCATTTGTATTTCGAACACACGTGAAGGTTAGCACTGCGGGTGGAGTTTAAATTCCCCGAGGTTAGCCCGCTCCGTCACCAACATTTTTGTGTTGGAGAACACATCAAAGCTTTAAATTATCCGTTTAAATTTCAAAATTGTCTAAACCCTAAGCCTCTTCCTACCCCAGACATAGGTTGATCATCTTAGTAATAATTTGGTTCCCAAGTTTGGTATTTTTGGTTTTACTGTTCTATGCTCTTCATAATAATATAGTGTTTGGCATTTTCAATCTTTTTGGTAGAGCTTGAAAAGACGAAACGCGCGTCGGGCGTAGCAAAATTTATTGTCTGGAACTTTGTTGTCATTTGTATTTCGAACACATGTGAAGTTTAGCACTGCTGGTGGGGTTTTAATTCCCCGAGGTTAGCCCGCTCCGGCACCAACACTTTTGTGTTGGAGAACACATCAAAGCTTTAAATTTTCCGTTTAATTTCAAAATTGTCTAAACCCTAAGGCTCTTCCTACCCCAGACATAGGTTGATCATCTTAGTAATAATTTGGTTACCAAGTTTGGTATTTTTGGTTTTACTGCTCTATGCACTTCATAATAATATAGTGTTTGGCATTTTCAATCTTTTTGGTAGAGCGCCTCTAATGAGTCTTGAACAGACGAAACGTGCGTCAGGCGTAGCAAAATTTATTGTCTGGAACTTTGTTGTCATTTGTATTTATGTGGTAAAGGACCTCGATGGAAATAGCGACCTTTTGTTTGTCTTTAAACTGGTAATAAGATATGGCAGGATTCGACTGCTAAACACCACACATTCGAATGACAACTCAATTACATTAAAGCGAAAAACTCATGGTAACACTTTTAATTAAATCGTTAATACTTAACCCATTGTCCTAGTCTATATATATGAAGCTTGAACTTCACAAACTAGCTTTAAGGGTTGAATACAGTATTGAATGCGTCATTGGATTAAAAATTTTTAAATGCCAAATCTTTCATATATCATTCGATGAAGATAAGATGCAGTAGGCTCTTTTGCACTAATAAAACAAATTACTTATGCGGAAAATTTTGCATTTTCACATGTCGTTGTTTGTAAACAATGTAATTTCGCAGTAAATTCAATACACATACCCCAAAAGATGTACTGGCAAAAAATCAAAATGTGCTTTTAATGAATTTTTTTTTTATTTTGGTGATTGTTTATATTCTAGAGATTTTTTAAAATTATTTGTAAAAATATTAACCAATCCTGGAACTTCAGGATGTCAAATACGTACCAGAAAGGTTTCCTAAATGTACAAAGTGGTGGATCGTAGTGCTGTATGCATATTTACTGAATTCATCCCTATAAGGAAAGTTTTCTTAAATTCTTAAACAAACTAGTAACTGCTATGTTATGGTATATAATCTTTATTTTTGCTGTATGACCTTCCACCTATTCCTCTTTCTGATATTTAACAAGGTTCCTGAAAGTGTGTGTCCATATAGCAAAAAAAGGCATTTTGAAATAACTGACTTTTTCTCATTATTTCAGTCTATAAATCCTCTCTGCCTGCCTAAAAGTTTGCAACCATAAATAAGTGCATGTTATCTCACAAAATACGCCATCTGAAACGACTGAAAGATGCACTATATGAGCTAATATAACGAAATGCAGTACATACCAGACCATGTTTACAGTATAAGTTAAGATATATTATGACTATAACAGGTTTTTTATTCGGGCTTTCATTGCGGACAATATTTGTCAAGATCTAAGATATTCTATAAGTGTTGCGACAAATAAATAGCAACTGTGTAGTGACCTGAGCTTGCAAAAAGCAAGAAAAAGTATATATAGATGAAAATTTCATGATTTAAAATATTTTTTATACAAAATTTACAATTTCCTTGTAAATTACATTGGGTAAATACTAAGAAATGAGAAAAAATGCTGAATCAGCAGTTTTTGAGTATTTTGGTGTGTAGTTTCGTCAAATTTACTCTGCCTTCACTGGTGTATTTGCAAACATAATAAAAGTTCAATCAAATTTGAAAATTTCTAAATATTTATTCATAGCGAGCATCGCAGCTGCGAGCCATACGGCATTGTGCATGTTTTGAGATGTGCCAGAAATATACTGACGATAAAACCGGAACAGGTTTACTTTTTACGGAGTGAAAAAAATTAATAGGCACGGAGCAAGTAAACAATCAACCCTCTGGGCTTATAAAAAATACATTTTAATCTGTTATGCAAAAATAAAAAAAAATAAAAATTCAAAAACAGTGATAAAACCCTCATTCATCCACTTGTTTACTTTTACACACAGATTTTTATTGATACACCATTCGGTCTTTTCCACTAAAAAACGATTTTTCGGAAATTACCGAGCTAGCTTTAAATTTGGCAACATTGTCCCATTAACTAGTCATACCAAATGCATGATACTGGCCAAGCTTTGTTAAATTCTATGTAAGATAAAGAAATACATAAATTTACTGAGTAAAACCTACTCATAATAATAAATAAAAGGTTTTTACCTGAAAATGAAAGAAGATTCCCATCCTGTGGGGTTTCACTCACTCTCCTCAATACTGCATGATATTTTTACTTCACTGTTTTCCACCAGGTTTCTTAATGTACCTTCTGTTACCAATGCTTCAAATAAAACACTCACTGATACTCAGAAAATCTCACGAAACCTGACAGAATCTGAATGTTGTTTTGGTCTGCTGAAGAAGCACAAAATACTCTGACAAGGAAGGTATAATTTCGTCCCAGAATATTAAAGGATTTATTATTTGCACAAATATTAAATTGAATTTTTAATAAGTAGTTATTGATCCCAGATATTTTAACAACAACTTTCTCACATGCATATGATTTGGGTTGGGTGGGGTCAGACTTTGCTACTACCTAATTCCTTTTTAAAAGTTCCCTCTTTACGTTACACTTAGCCGGTCGAGCACATGGAATTATCTTTAAAAGGTATATAGATTTTCGATGCTCGCTAAAAAGGCAGGGCTTTAATCATATTAGTTTACTTTAGGTAAAGGGTTGAATCCAGTGTTGAAAACCCATTGGATTTAATGCATTACCAACTTAAAAAAGTTCATCTTTAAAATGCCTTAGAGAGGATCCTAGTGACGTATGCATATTTACTGAATTCATCCCATAAAGTATAACATTTATATAAATCTAATCCGCTTTATCTTGCAAGTTATACAATTACGTTTTTTTCCTTATACATTTTCTTTTTGTTTAAGTTAAAACTTGACAAGGAATTGGTTACCATTTTTTTCAAAATATCGTTTATGAGTAGATCAAATAACAGCTTTTTAACAAAGAAATTTCATTGCACTTGAAATATTTGGATGAGATGTGAAAAAAGAAAGAGGGTCAGGCGTACATGTTAAAATATTTTAACTTTATTATCTGGACGCTAATATCCCTAAGAAGCAGAGGTACCAATGGGGTATCCGAATGTCAAAAGTCCGAAAGGGCAGAGACTAAATCAGTAAACACAAACAAGAACGGGACAAAAACAGACAACACGTAAAACACAAAACAACTGAATATCAATCAACAACGCGAACTCCAGTCGAAACAAGAGTGAACTCAGGTGCTCCGGAAGAGTAAGCAGTTCCTGCTTGCTATAGCAATTGAGTGCGTAGTTAAAGCCACTAACTATCTATTCCTCGTAAATCGGGATCGCTGGGTCTTCATATTGTCGACTTAAAAAAGTATATATCTAAAAAATACCCGCGCCCAGTGTCCAACATTGTAACAACATTTTTCAGCATTAAGGGAGCAATCATTTAATTTTATGGGGAGGGGCTATGGATATTTTCTTCGTCCTGCCTTTTAATTTTCCGGAAACGCTGAGCCTGGATTTTTTTTTAAAGCTACTATATTTTTTTAGCCCAAAATACCATCCTGCCTTTTTTAAATTCAATGCAATGTCCTGCCTTTTTATTTCTGGATTTTTGCCATCCTGCCTATTTATTTCAAATTTCACCGTCCCCCCCCTAAAAATCAAATGGTGGCCCCTAAATGCATTTGAAAAAGAATTCATGTCAATTTTTGTCATGGACTTGGAAGTTTGCGTTTTATTTGACTAAATATTGAATTTTATTCATGAAACGTCAAAACATAAGTGGCAAATGCTAAATAGTTAGCATTCATAATATAATATTTCTAAAAAATTCTAGAATGATGATTAAATTTAAGCAATCGCTTGATTTGAGCTTATTTTTGTCCCTTTCTCATAAAAAAATTGCCACTAATTCTATGAAAATCTATACCCTATGACGTTTATGCTGGCGTCACACTGTCCCGATTTTGACATACGATGGACACACGAATGTGAAAATTTCAACTTCGTGCGAAGTTAGTCCCGAAGTTGCTAAAAATCAAAATCAAAGCCGAAGGATATACGACTAGAACAGATGGCAAAACGATTAGAAAAGAAGCAAATACGAGTGGGTGCGAACCGATTACGAAGTTAATACGATGTTGTCAAGATTAGTCGAAAATTAGATTCGAAGGAGAAACGAAGTTATACGATGGCTGCACATGTACGGCGTTGTGTTTAGCATACGACGGATCTACGATATACCCCGATGGGTATACGAAGCATGAAATGTAATATTAAAAACGAAAGAATAACACGATTTGCAATAAGATTATATAGTTTATTGTATATGAATTGTCCTTTGCTGCTTCCATAACAAGTTAAAACGAAGGCTCTCCAAATATACCCCTGCTGTCCCTGATGTTAACCTGTAAGAGTAGATGAGACATTTGATTTAAAGCTAACATGTAGAATGTGAAGATAGAACAGAAAAAGGTGTTGTTGCTTTATCTTGTTTTGTTCGTGCCTCGTGTGAGTTGACTGAAGCACACGTAATCTGAAAACAGCAAGTATATATTGTAACTATGTAGAAAAAATACAACAATGCATGCATTGTTATTGCAAATCGCGTTAAATAGGACAACTCGTTTTGCAATAAAGTGTTAATTGTAATAGGATTTTGCAATAAAATTATAGTTCAGTCTACAATTTGTCCGTTGCTCTTATTATTGGCATATATGGATAACAGATAAAATTAGGGCTTTCTTAGTATACCCACGCTGCATGTCCATGATGTCGACAAATAAAAGTGGAGGCATGTAATATCTAAATGTACATTTGTAGAGACTGAAGATAGCAAAGAAAACTGATGTTACTTGATTTATTTTCAAAGTCAAAGAAAGTAACGTGAGAGAAACCCATTATAACGCGAAAGTAATGCATTACTATGGAACAGAAGCGTGTTATTTCGGGAGAAGTGATCGTCGTCGTCTGTCGTCGTCGTCTGTCGTCGTCGTCGTCGTCTGTTAACAATTTTTCAAAAATCTTCTCCTCTGAAACTACTGAACAGATTCAAACGAAATTTGGTCTGGTGGTACTTTAGGGTATCCTGCACAAAATTTGCATGGGGATTTTTGATCTGTCAAAAAACATGGCCACCGTTACTAAAAATAGAACATAGGGTAAAATTGCATATATTGGCCTATAACTGAAAAAGTATAGTAGATAGGACAAATCCGAAACATCTTAGGCCTTCAGAATCAAAAGCTCTACAAAAGTCTCCATTTGGTCGAAGTTGTCAGATGAATCCTTATAGGGGTTATAGCCCTTTAAAGGTCAAAAATAGCCTTTATTCATGTTTTTTGCCCTATAGAATGAAAACTATTGCAGATAGAGAAAAGCTGTTGCTTGCTTAAATGTTCAGCTCATTTAGCTCTACAAAAGTCTCCATAGGGTCGAAGTTGTCAGATGACCCCTTATTGGGGTTACAGCCCTTTAAATGCGAAAAACAGTGTTTTTGGCCTATAGAATGAAAACTATTGCTGATAGGGAAAAGCTGTTGGTTGCTTAAATGATCAGCTCATTTAGCTCTATTAAAGACATCATAGGGTTGAAGTTGTCAGATGACCCCTTATTGGTGTTACAGCACCTTAGAGGGGGAAAATAGTGTTTTTGGCCTATAGAATGAAAACTATTGCTGGTAGAGAAAAGATGTTGCTTGCTTAAATGATCAGCTCATTTAGCTCTACAAAAGTCAGCATAAGATTGAAGTTGTCAGATGATCCCTTATAGGGATTACAGCCCCTTAAAGGCAAAAAATAGTTTTTGGCCTATAGAATGAAAACTATTGCAGATAAAGAAAAGCTAGTGCTTGTTTAAATGTTCAGCTCTTTTATCTCTACAAAAGTCTCCATAGGGTCGAAGTTGTCAGATGACCCCTTATAGGGGTTACAGCCCCTTAAAGACAAAAAATAGTCTTTTGGCCTATAGAATGAAAACTGTTCCTGATAGAGAAAAGCTGTTGCTTGCCTAAATGACCAGCTCATTTAGCTCTACAAAAGTCATCCTAGGGTTGAAGTTGACAGATGACCACTTATAGGGGTTGCAGCCCCTTAAAGGCAAAAAATAGTGTTTTTGCCTATAAATTGAAAACTATTGCAGATAAAGAAAAGCTGTTGCTTGCTTAAATGTTCAGCTCATTTAGCTCTACAAAAGTCAAAGTGTCCTTACTCCTGTAAAAGTTTGCGGACCGGAACGACACGTTAACTTGATCTTAAACTCATCATGGTATACTTACATACCAAATATCTATGTATAAGTTTTTTTAAAAAGTGCGGATAACTTAATTATTGTGACAATGAGAGGGCAGGGCCGGACAGACAAACAAACGGGCCGACGGAGTGCAAACCTAAAGCCCCCTTCTGTTTTTGTCGGTAGGGAACTGATAAAAACTGAAGTAAGTTTACAATGTTTAAACCTTTATTTCTTATATTGAAATTTAAGTATTAAAAGATGCCTCCAAAGCCTGAAGGCGCGGAACAGGGTAGCAACTAGCAGGTAATAACAGGACGAAAAAGAAAGCATCAGAATGTTCTAGATCATAACTGTCTTCGCCTTGTTTTGCCTGGAAAGCGCATTTATCCTGAAAAGCTAAAATATCGCAAATACAAATATTATGATCACCATTATAAAATTTATGTTCATGTGTCTAATTCATAGTACAAAGAAACAATGATCAAAAGATTAAATAGATGTCCGTCCCTTAATCTTCATCCTTCGTACATATACATTTAATTCAGTGAAAATTACGAAAAAAAGTTCTAGTATATAAAACTTAAAAAAGAATGAACCATACGAGAAATGCATACATGTACTGTTGTAATTTTTTTAATTTAGAAATTATCCTGCTTCTTAACAGTGTCGTGTTTCCATCTCCATGCCATTACCCTATGACATTACACTAATTACGACGGCTATACGAATATATAGCGAGGCCCTTAAGACGGCGTGTTCCAATCGGGGACAATCGGAAAACTTCTTGTTTCATTCGTGTCGCTATAGTAAGATAAATGTAACCAATTACAAGATGCAACCACGAAGGCATTACGATGCAAAAGATGTAATTACGAATACAACACGAAGATAGGCCTTCGCACGAACCTTCGGCAGTTTTTGAACATGTTAAAAAATTAGGAAGGCATCACGAAGTTGTTGCCGAACTTGGAATATTTCCGCCGATGGTGCTACGATGGTAAAAGATGGCAACACGAATAGCGCGATTTGGATACGATCGACCGCGATTTAGAAAATATCCATAACCGCAACACATGGGTACCACAGAATCATTTTGGAAACAAATTAAGTTGGTCCTGAAAAATATTATCCCAAAGTATCTATTGGGTACATGGCTGTACACACTACTATTGAAAACAAAATAAGCATGAAAATAATGTAAAACAATTTGACCAAATGTTGAAAATCTTTTAATGCCATTTTCTATATATAGATTAAATGGATTGAAATAATTTTCATGGTTTATTATGTCCCTAACTCTTGTCTAAAAAAATAACACAGTGAATGTAGAATACTAGAACTTTTAATTTTCAGCCATATTTGAGGCCGAAAACAGGCCTTATCAGCCTTGGTCCTTTTTTACACTTGTGTCATTTATAGCATTACAACGATCAAGTGTGTCAATTTGTGTAAAGACCCTTCATTCAATAATTTGATGTTTGAAGTGCTGAATCGGATGTACCTTTTTTTTTACATCAGTTGATATATTCTTCTAGGCTATCTGTCAGTAATAAATTAAAATGACAACAAAGTTCCAGACAGTAAATTTTGCTTTGCATGGCGTACGTTTCGTCTATTCAAGATTCATCAGAGGCGCTCCACCAAAAAAAATGACAATGCCAAACACTATATGATTATGATTGAAGAGCATAAAACAGTAGAATCAAAAATACCAAATCGGGGAACCAAATTATTACTAAGATGATCAACCTATGTCTCGGATAGGAAAAATCTTAGGGTTAAGGCAATTTTGAAATTTAAACGGATAATTTTAAGCTTTGATTTGTTCTTCAATAGTGTTGGTGCCGGAATGGGCTTAGCTCGGGAATTAAAACTCCACCAGCAGTGCTAACCTTCAAAGGTGTTCGAAATAAAAATGACAACAAAGTTCCAAACAGTAAATTTTGCTACGCCTGACGCGCGTTTCGTCTATTCAAGACTCATCAGAGGCGCTCTACTAGAAAAATGAAAATGCCAAACACTATATGATTATGAAGAGCATAGACAGTAAAACCAAAAATACCAAACTGGGGAACCAAATTATTACTAAGATGATCAACCTATATCTGGGATAGGAAGAATCTTAGGGTTTAGGCAATTTTGAAATTTAAACGGATAATTTTTTGCTTTGATGTTTTCTCAAACACCAAAGTGTTGGTGCCGGAGCAGGCTAACCTCGGGGAATTAGTAAATGCAATTGTTCTCAAGAGAGTTTCTCTATGTCTCTTTTTTTCTTGTCTTTATGTATCACTCTCTCTCAAGTTAAATTGAATTTTTATCAATTTGATTTTTGCTTCGTGTTATTTTGTGCTTTGTTTAAGATATGAATAGGGAGAAGGTTGGACCTAACAAAATAAGTTTTACCCTCAAAATTTTATTTGAGCTTGCCCTGAGCCAGGAATCTCTGTCAAAGCCTTTATGTAACCAGTTACTTATTCGAAAATAATATTTCTTAAAAGGAGATAGTTACTTATTCGACATTTCACATTTTGATCCAGTTTGCCTTTGACGAATATCGAATAAGGAATAATTTACTTATTTGACATACCAATAGGAATGTTGAAACGTTTGGTGCTTTTAAAAAACTTTGGGCCTTTAAAGTCCTTATCTGTCACCACTTTAAAGTCCTTATCTGTCACCACTTTCGGTTGTTTAAGATATGGCGATCCAAAAAGAGTTAAGTACTATGTCTGCCCCTGCAGAAACATTCCTACAGTTTACCTGTCCATGAGACCTAGTTAACATCTTTGTTACATGTATTTGATATGACCTCTGTCGGCTGTAACTGTTGGCCCAAATTGAAGTCTGTTTGACTCTCGAGAACATATAATTTCTAAAAAAAATCAGGACTTTCATTTTTCATAAGCTAAGGCGTTTTTTTTAATTGCAAATTTAAGGTATATTTTACATCCCTTTCGGTTATTAGTTATGATATCGAGGTACAAAAAGAGTATGAAATAGCCACAATGGTATTAAGTCAGCCCCCTACAGAAAAAATCCCTATGGCGTGTGTTGCTATGGGGTCTAGTGAGAAAAAAGTGGGGGCCATGATGGGGTCCAGAATTTATAAAGTCCTTATCTGTCACCACTTTCGGTTGTTTAAGATATGGCGATCCAAAAAGAGTTAAGTACTATGTCTGCCCCTGCAGAAACATTCCTACAGTTTACCTGTCCATGAGACCTAGTTGGAAACAGGGGGTCCAAGGGGTGAAAAATCTACATGGTCCCTATTTGCTACCATTTCCGGTCATTTCGAAATCTAGGTACAAAAACAGTGTAAAATAGCCAGATTTAACAATGGAAAATTGTATTTCGAAAATTGGGCATGTCCAATAGGTAATCGAATAGGAGAGACCCTTATATATGTAGCTCCAAAAGACCAAAGATTAGTGATTCAGACTCATGTGAGACTTTTGTTTATGTTTTTGTTCAAAAATTGAAAATGTAACAGAAAGAGAATTGATATTTCTTGTCTAAACATTAGGCTCAAGACAAGTGTCCATTTGGGTCAAGGTTGTTAAAAGAGGCCTTATATGTATGTGTAAAAGCCAAGAGAAGAGAACATTACTATTCCAATTCCAGGTTAACCCCTAGTTTTTGTCCTGCTTTTGAAGCAGACCGGGACATGGGTGTTAAATTACCGCAGGCGGTGGCGTTAACGTTTTTGTTTAGGTTTTATAAGCACCTCAATATCTCACGAACTATAAGTCCTAGGTTAATGGGGATCCTTATCTGATATTAATCAGAGGCATTTCTTAAAACAATTATCGGAATGCGGAATGTCAAATAAGTAACCATTTTCAAATTCGAAATCTTTATGTCGAATAAGGCACTGGTTACTAATTCGATATTCGAATGTCGAATAAGGAATAAGATATAAGTAACCAACTTGACCGTACTTTATTCGGGATATATTCGATCGGGTTAGGGGAATACTTTAACTCCATTAGCTTCAAGTAACATTTTATTACCACTACAATTTCATCTATATGAATAAACAAAACATAACCATATTAGTTTTGTTAAAACTTTATTATTTACTGGTTTTTGTATTATAGTACTGTTCCGTTTTCCACAAAAAAAAATTATTTTCCTTTAATCATGATACTTGATACTGTACATTTCCAAAGGTGCCACAAACACATTTATTGATTTGATACCTTATTCCTATCATCATTGTTGTCACGCAATATAAATCTAAATATCAAAATCAATGCAAGTAAATTAGCTTCAACACACTGATAATATTTTTCACTTTTAATAGCTGCAATAAAAATCAAAATAAAAACTAATGAATTTTAAATAATGACAAAATACATGTACCCATTTGTTATGTATGTGGATCTGCTTGTTATTCTATCCAGTATATCAAGTTGCTTGTGTCGTGAAGTTATGCAAAATGTCGATCGAGTACGTTCTTTTTTTTATTCAGATTACGCAAAACTGATGGACGAAAGACATACATATCACGGCTTGTTTAAACCAAATTATCTTCTAAAAATTTTACCTAGTAACTTAAAAGTCACAAATAAATTACCTAGTAATAAATTTAAAATATTCTAAAGAGTTCAAGGTTGTTTTGTATGTTTGCACAGTATTTTGGAATTGGACAATAAAACATCAATAAGTAGCATACACGTATCAAAGTTTACAAGGCAACATTGATAAAAAAAATATGAATAACATAAAGCTACTCTTACATTTAAGATAATTTAGCATGCAACAGTCACCTTGAAATATGTTCCCCAATTTAAAATTAGAGTAGAACACAGAATTAATTTGCAGTGCATTTTATAGAAATTCTAGATTTGGCAGATATTACTCTTGTGGAACAAAATATTATTTTAGGACTCAACGGAAATTCCGAAATACAAGCCTATTTAGGTAATGCAATTATTATGATATCAAAGTGGATTATTTGGAAAATGAGAAATAAAATAAAATTCGAAAATTAAACTTTTTCAGCCATCTCAGTTATAAACCTTATCAAAATAGAATTAAAGGATAATTTTGATCAATTGTCGTATTAAAATAAGTAGAGAAATAGAAATGGCTATACGCCGAGTACTATCATCAAACTCAGCGCAATAATTTTTTTGGTTACATGATTATTATCTACTTGTTAGAAATATTGTATGAATAAGTTGTAGTTTAATATATCTATATAACCATAGATATCTATGATATAACTATATCTATTATATAATATACTTACATTTCTATGATAATATATCCTTACATTAAAAATGAACATGAGTTAAGCACGTGCGCACACATGTATGATAAGGTTGAATGATTTTCAGATGTATTACATTATTTATCATGATTATGTTTTTGACGTTTATTATTGGACCATTTCTCTCCCGCTTATCCATGGGCGTGGCTGAGTTAGTGTAACACATGGCCCCTCAGTGCGCTTTCCCTGGGCCACTGAGGGAAATGTAACAGGATGAAATAAAATAAATAATTGTATAATTAAAAAAAAAAAAATTGCAGTGATTCTATAAAACACATTCATTACTTATTGCATGATCTAATTTTATGCATCAAGACCAGGCATGGGATAATACTAATGTGGAATGGTAATGCATTGCAATGCATTACGTATTTTTCGGAAGACATCATGCACTTATACACAAATATTGGATTTCGATCTCTCAGATGAGTGCAGATGTTGGTTTGTCATAGGGTTTTGTTTTGTCTTCCTTTACCGGATTTGGCACGCTGAATGGTCTATTGGCAACGTGACGGGTGTGCTATAGCAGACAGGAACTGCTTACGTTTCCGGAGCACCTGAGTTCACTCTTGTTTCGACTGGAGTTCGCGTTGTTGATTGATACTCAGTTATTTTGTGTTTCCATGTTTTACATGTTGTCTGTTTTTGTCCCGTTTTTGTTGGTGTTTACTGGTTTTGTCTCTGCCCTTTCGGACTTTTGACATTCGAATACCCCATCGGTACCTCTGCTTCTTTAAAGAAACTGAATATAACGTGTAATGCACTATTTTTTGCATTACATGTAATGGTAATTCAATGCATTTCTTTCTCAAAAATGTATGTAATTCATGCATTACAAATGAATTACTATACATTAATATTATCCACTGTAAAAAAACACAGGAAGGGAAAACAAACCTTTCAGTTTACTTTAGCTAGTTCTGAAAGCATATATATATTTTTTCTGAAAATATTATAAGTCAACATGGTGAAGCCATACACGAAGAATAATTATATATTCTTTGTACTCTGTTGTAAAAACAACTCAATCAACAATGTCTAAAAATCTTTTGTGTCCAATTAATTGGCTTTTAATATATATTATAAGTTTAATTGGTTTTGATTTGAAGCATGCATGTATTTTTAGCAGAAAAGAAAAGGCAGTAGAATAAGAAAATGAATTTGATAAATTAAAAAAAATATATGAATAACTATATATGGCTTGAATATGATTAGATGAAAAAATGGCAGATTTTGAGATTGTTATCATCCTTTCGTGATTCTGGTGATTTTAGGGGTTTACCTTATTTGACTGAAATATTAAACATGTCTTACCTGCTTAGCACTCACTTAACTTATTATAAATCTTCTGTTTTTCACTGTAAAAAGTAATGATAATGTTTTTTTAAAGCATGTTTTCTCAAAGTACTGGTAATTTAATGCATTACATTGCAATGTAATTCGTCCCATGCCTGATCCAGACTAGTTCGGTAAAAGTCAAGGTCAAGCGAGGGAAAGCTTCCGAAATCAGATTATTCAGTCAAATCAGATACCAAAAATGGAACTCAGGATCTTCAAACCAAAACCTGTCAAAGTCCATATATTTTGCAAACCCAAAATAAAAGCACTATCGTAAAATGTACAACAGCGGCCAACGTTGCACATATGGAAATAGTTTTGTACAAATGTCAAAAACAAATGCAACAAAACACACCCAGCTTGAATTTGTAGAGTATAATTTGATATACATAAAAATATTATAATATTCGATTTTGTTATAAGAGAGCAACCATTTAATACCATAGGGGAGGCTATGGATATTTTCTTCGTCCTGCCTTTTTATTTTCGGAAAAAGCTGAGCCTGGATTTATTTTCCGTGCTTGCACGCGCCATTTTTTTTATTCTTATAGCTTCTATAAAATTTTTGCCCCAAACTACTATCCTGCCTTTTTTTAATTCAAAGCACTGTCCTGCCTTTTTATTTCTGGAGTTTTACCATAGTGCCTTTTTGTTTTAAATTTCATTAAAGCCCCCCACATAAAAATCAAATGGTCGGTCCCTAGTATAGTTTGATAAATATGATTTTGTATTTACTGGAAACTACCAATCGCATTCGCTAGGAAGCACACATATTAAAGTTGACAATGTGAAAACTGTTCTGCATAATAACCTAAATTCTAAGAAGGCTTTTGAATTATTGCAAGGTCTTGAATATTGTTTTAAACTTTAGTATTCAGGTCCCAGAATATCCTCAGATTTTAGCTGTAAACATATTGTATGGGAGCTAGCGCTTATTGCAAGAGAAAAATGATAAAGAAATAATTCTTGACAGGATTGAAGACCCTTTCAACTATCATCTCTTCCCAACCTTTCGAGTCTTACCCATTCATATCATTCCAAAAAAGTCCAGTTTCGAATATCGTTTAATACAGAATTTATCCTTTCATTTTAACGAATCGGAAAACAATTACATAGATAAAGACTATTGTTCAGTAGCATATTCAAGTATTGACGATGCAGTTGAGATGATTCAGAGCTTGGAAAAAATGCCCTCTTAGCCAAATGAGAAATCAAGTCTGCCTCCATAATTCTACGTCTCACTAGTGAATTTGACCTGACTGGGGTTAAATTTGAAAACCGATATTACTTTAACAAGAATCGTTTTATGGGAACATCTATTAGCTGTTCAATCTTTGAATCGTTTTCTACAGCCTTACATTGGTATGTTGAGCAATATGCAAATAATAAAAATATTATTCGTTAAAAGGAAAGGATAAATTCTGTATTAAACGATATTCGGAACTGGCCTTTTTTGGAATGACATGAATGAGTGAGATTCGAAAGGATAGGTAGAGATGAGAGTTGAAAGGGCCTGCAATTGCAAAAACAATCTACATGTTGTCTGTTTTTGTCCCTTTCTTGTTGGTGGTTACTGTTTTTGTCTCTGCCCTTTCGGACTTTAGACATTAGGATACCCCATTGGTTTTTAAGCTTCTCTCACAAGTGAATTTGACGTGACTGGGCTTAAATTTGGAAACCAATATTACTTTAACAAGGATCTTGTCATGGGAGCATCTAATAGCTGTTCAATCTTTGAATCTTTTTCTATAGCCTTACATTCGTATGTTGAACAACAGTCAAATGATAAAAAAATATATTCATTATTTGGACGATTTCCAGTTTCGGGCTAATGGATATGCAACTGAATGTAAAAAAAACGTTGACAATATTTCAAGAGTGCTGTAACTCTTGGGGGTCCCCTTGGCTGAGGAATAAAATTGTAGAGCCAACAGAGGTTATTAACTTTTTAGGAATAGAATTTGATACCATACTTATGGTAATAAGGCTTCCTGTGGAAAAAAATCATTCCCTTAACAAGCTATCTATCTGCTGCCTTACAGGCAAATAAGATAACACTCAGAGAACGGCAACCATTGATTGGTACCCTAAATTTTGCCTGTCAAGTTATTGTACCTGGTCGCACATTCTGTCGTCGTTTAATCGACGCTACTTGCAATCTGAATAAACCAAATTATAATGACCAAATACAATTATTTAGCGATAACGCTGGGGTACAGAAAAACCGCCGAATGGATTAGGTTTATATTTTAATGTCAAGTGGGCAAAGGCACATCGGCCCGATTTATGGACCCCCCTTGGTCTTCTTTCTGATATTACTTTTTTGGAGTTGTTTCCAGTGGTTGTTGCTTTGAATATCTGGGGTCTCCTTCTGAGAAATAAAAAGATAATTTTTGGTATAGATAATCAAGCTGTTTTGGCTATAATTGATAAAAAGTCCTCAAAGTCTCTATAATTAATAAGGTTTATCGATTTTTTAATGGTTCGTGTGATAATGTTTTTGCCCCTTTCTATCATTTTTCCAGTACAATCTGGTTTTGTCCGATATTGATGTTTAGTGACGTCACACTATTCATTCATTCATTCAAACTTTAATCGCAAAGAGAAACCTCGTAAGAAAGTTGATCAAGCAAAATCCGTCCCACCTCCCCTACATTCTCCCTTTGTGTATATAAGAAATGTTTTGCTGCCCATGCGCCTCCCCTGCATTCCCCTATAATATGTATATATATAAAATATATTGTTCTGCTGCTGTTGTATTAATTTTGTCAGTTTTTTTAAACGCTCCTTGATCCAACGAAAAGGAGCGCCACGAAACCTGGTTTAACCCAGCATTTTGTTTGAGATGCCTGAACCAAATCAGGACCAATGCGATCCACCAATTCTCCGATATGACTGATTCGTTTTTGTCATTTTTTCTGGACTTTGAGATTTATCATTCAAGTTCGGTACTTTTGTTATTACCTTTATTGACAGACTTTTACTGCAATAAACTTTAACGTTATGTCGTACCGTAGAACAACTTGTACCTTCTACATTGAAGCAGTAACATAATTGTCATATGGAAAGGACATTCCAGAGAATAATAGCATCATACTGGTTATCATGAGATTCATGAGAGTGTGTAAATAAAAAAATATGTTAAATGAGTACTAAAAAAATTGTTTGTCACAGTTAAGGCTGGCGGGTTCTGGCAATATAGGGGGATCGTTCCCGCTATTCTACGTCGGATCATATCTTGGATTACTTTTCAGCAATACCGCTGAAAGTTTGCAGGTTAAAGCTGTCTCATGTTACCATGAGTTGTCGGTTCTAAACTGATACCTGTCTGAGCTTTCTTAATTTGGTTAAATATTTACTTCAATTTTGCTTTTTGCTAGAATTGCCTTAAATTTCCTGTACTCCCCTGATTAATAAAGTAACAGGCGGTTCGTGGATATGACCCGTCGAATTGGGAGTCGGGTCCTTGTTTTGACTTGGTGGTTGTTAAAACATGAGGAATTTAGCATCCTTTGATACCAAAAATTAAAGGGGTACAGCTTTGCCCGTATTTTTTTTTTGTATTCTGTTGTTCTTGTCAGGTGTCTACAGCCTTTCTCGACTGTTGTCGTTAATTCATTTTAACATTTAGTAAGTTTATTATGCCTAAACAAGCATGACTCTATGATTAATGGAATTTCAGCGTTTCATATTTTGATCACTGAGAAGCTTGATTTTTATTAGTAAATGTGACTGATTAAAATGTTTAACCGATATTTAAGATTTATTTTCTTTTGTGTTCTGTTACCCTTTTAATGGAATTAATTTGGTACAATGCATTCCAAATTCCCTCTCAAGGTAAAAGAAGACAACTAGACCCAAAAGTAAGCTATAATTAACATGATTAAAAACAGGATTTTATTGTTAGGAAAATTAAATATAATCATGGATACTGATTAATCCTATCATTTAATTTCAGAAATTTTACTACCTGATATGCTAGATCATTAGTACTTTGGGAGCACGTTTGCTTTGTGTATAGAGAGTTGTGCCGAGCAGGAAGTAGATGTCAAACAAAAAACAGTAACAACTTATTGGAATTTTTTTTGAAGCTGCATGCAAAATTTCTGATTTTCTGACATGTCAAAAATCCTCGTAAGACTTTTACGAGTTGAAAAAAACAACAATGTCATAATTTAACTCGTAAACACATCGCAAGTAACTCGTAAAGAACTCACAGAGATCGTAAATGACTCGCCTTTACTCGTAACTAAGTCGGGAAGACCTCGCAAAGGAATTCTTTTACGAGTGGTTTGCGAGTTAGTTACGATATCATTTCCAATATCGCAAATCACTCGTAAAGACGTCGTAAAGGCACCGTAACATGCTCGTAAACTCTTTAAAAATAAAATCCATATCGTCTCTGGACGGGAGTGCGAAAAAAATCCGCACAATTGACGAAATCGTGACAACTCGGAAATAGATCGTAAAAGGTTGGCAGAAAATCTCGCAAGAACTCGTAAAACTATAAATTTTGAAAATCGTAACAACTCGTAAGAGAATATCGTATATGTGAAGGGGGTATAAGCCCTTAATTTAAACAATATAATATCATGCAAATTAGATTTTTGTTTTCAACAAGCTAACCAGATAGAGCGTATCTGTTAACTCGCAACCAATAATGGTTAAAAAGAGGTCAACGGATAAATAGACGACTCTTGATCTGATCTCATGTCCAAAGTCGAAGCAAATGGCCACAGATTAAATAGAGGGCAACTGAGCACCTGCTGAACGATGACCCGGTCTATTACTACCGTATAGCAGGTCATTTAATTGGGGTGCAAATTGTCGCGTATTTTAGCGGTCAAACTGAAATAGAATCTGCTAAAAATTGATGACTAAAAAAATCTCCGGTATCTTATAGACTATCGGTATCGTAAATTTAATCATAACATTGTCATTTGTCAAATATTGGTATGACCTAAGTTTGAATTAATAAGAGGTTAGATTTACTATTCATAAATGTCCTACGGCTAATTTGGTTAATATCTGGGCAAATGTTTTCTTGTGAACATTTTACTCATAAACAAATCATTTCAAAGTTAAAGTTGGGATGAATATTCTAAGTTTTTTTAAGAAGAAAGATGTGATTCCGTCAGAAAAGTCTGAACTTTCTGATATAATTTGCCCGAGTGCATTGAAAGAGGCACACATAGCCGTTACCGAGCAACAAAATGTGAAAACCCCAGGATCTTCTAAACTTGGAAAATATGTATGCTACACGCCCGACGATCGAGCTGCTATAGGGAAATATTGTTCCCAAAACGGTCACGCCTCAACCGTCCGAAAATTTAAAGAACAATTTCCGTCTATTTCTGAAAGCACTGCCAGATGAATGAGGAAAAGGTATGAGGACACTTTGAGTTCAAGGAAACGTAAACTTGACTTTGATGGTGATCTGACTGTGACTGAAATTCAAAGTAAAAAACGCGGACGACCTCTACTTATAGGTGCCGAACTTGATGCAAAGGTTAAAAATATATTCATGTTTTGAGAGAAAACGGTGCTGTTATCAATGCTCAAATTGTCATGGCTGCTTCAAAAGGAATTACTACAGGATCTGACAAATCTCTTTTGGCCGAGAACGGTGGATCAATTGAAATTACTAAGAACTTGGCAAAATCTCTTTTATATCGTATGAATTTCGTAAAACGCAGAGGGTCGACAGCGTGTAAAAATGACAGAATTGAAAACTTAGATGAACTCAAATCAGAATAGCTTAATCGTATTGAAAAAAAAACTGTTCTTGAATTCGACATTCCCTCGAATTTGATCATTATGCCCCTGTCACACTACGCCACGACCACCACGACTCTACTACGATCTGTGCATTTTATAGATCGTAGCGCGGTCGCGGCACAATCGGCTTGATTTTAACATTTTCAAGATGTGAAACAATGCTACGACGACTAAACTACGACGATACTACGATTTCACTACGACCTGACACCGATCTCATTATGACTAAGCCACGACCTTATTACGACCACTGCGTTCTTACTGCGACCTTACTACGACTATCCCGATTGCACCACGACCTAACTAAGATTTCACCACGAGTATACTGCGATTAAACTAAGACCTTACTACGATTTTACCATGACGTCAATATACGATCTGGACTCGTTATAAATACTTTCCAATTGACAAATCATTTATTTCCGAAAAGTTCAACATGCCACCAAAATCAAGGGCAATTAGAGCTCCTGGGCTTAAGGGCCGGGGAAGAGGTAGAGGTGTTCCATCGGTTAGCGTTATTGAAAGCGAAGTTGAAAAATCGATGGACCGATTATACAAGAATCGCAACAAACTATAAATCAAACCTTTACTGGGCAAAGAGAAAACAGTGGGGATGAAACTAATGTATCAAGTGTTGCCGGAGGCAGTAAAATGGAGAAGAAACAAAAGGTTGTTGTTAACCTTACCGTAGAAGAACAGAATATGGTAGAGTGGCTTCAAGCAAATCCCATATTCTACATAAGAAGATGTTATCTTACAAAGAAACAGCGAAAAAGGAACGCATGTGAATAGAGAAAGCTATGGAGCTAGGAAAAACTGTAATGATTCTAAAGACCTGGTATGCAAGCATGAGAACACGGTATGGAAAGCTGAAGAAGACTAAATCGGGCGACGCAGACAAAGAGGTCACTGAGAGAGATGACTGGATCATACGAAACTTTGAATTTCTTCACTCCTATATCCATGAAGTTAAAAAAAAGACCACTGTTAGTGTATGTAAAGTTAACTGGCCACTTTAAGGGAACCAAACCTATCGGTATACTAAAAGAAGGAAAAAACAGACAGAACACAAGAAAAAACTACCTACCCCCGCCACCCCCCAAAATAATAGATTAGTAAAAAGCTAAAATCTTAACGGGCGATTAGCCAGGACTATTTATGGAACAAAATTTCTTATAGCCAAGTGTAAACTCAAAATTTAGTGTATTACACAAGTAAGTTATCCTAACCCATCGTCTGATTCTGATTTTAACTTTGTGACCAAAATTAAATATGAATGCCACGGAAGTTGAAACTATTTTTTCTAATCCTGGTTAGCCGAGCTGAACGTTTACTAATTTAAATCTTTGCAAAAAAAAACCAACAAACAAACCAAAAACAAAAAGAAACTTGTGATTGCTGTTTTATTTACAGATGAAGCAGAAAATGTGTTTTCCATCTAATGCTCCAAATGCATGTGGGATGTTCCATCTTGTAACAAATTGTTCTGCAATGGCCTTCCATTCCTATGGTTTGTTGGACAGGAAATTAATTCATCCTTGTACTCCTGGACGATTTCTCTGCATACTTCGGGAATGAATGTACATATAGTATTTCTTGGGACTCTAAAGTCATACTGAAGAGTGGAATACCTGTCACAAGAAGCTAAATGCCTAATGGTAATTCCTAGTTTGAGACCTGGTGCTAAAGCCTTTCGAAATCGGGTATCATTCTTTTTGATGCGAGGACCAACCCTGTTCAGCAACTCATCAAACATGTTTGGAGACATCCTCATGAAGTTAAAGAATGATTGTTCATCCTCCATCCTCAGTTCATTCATAAGTTGATCATAATGTCAAAACTCTAGTCTTCTGTCAGCTGACAGCCAAGGGCGTATCCAAGAGGACCTGCGTTGTCTAATTTTCTGCATTTTTCGTCTTCCTCTTCTTAGTAGGACATGAGATATGGTTACCTGGTCGTTAAGGTATAAATAATTCATATGAAGGAAAGCTTGTAGCAGATATTCCTCGTTTTGCATCTCCATGATAACCAATGGACAGATTTTGTATGCTGTATATATACCCCAGTTGTATCGTGGTAAGGTCGTTGTGTCATCTCAGTGCGCTCGTATTAAAGTCGTCATGATCGTAGAAAGGTCGTACTAGGGTCTTCAATGCCGTAGTGCAGTCCTGCTATGGTTGTAATAGAATCGTAGGAAAGTCGTAGTATAATAGTGAGATCGTAAAAGCACCTCGACGCGTTCGTAGTGTAGTCGTATCTCCATACACCACGATCCCAAACCGATGCTACCACGACCTGTCAGATCTCACTAGGAGTCTACGACGATCAAAATACGACCCCACTACGACCAAATATGACCACGACTGTGCTACGATTTTTTTTTTAGCATGTTCAAAATTCTTCCACGACAATCACGACAATCAAGACCTTACTACGACCGAAATGCGACCCTACTACGATGGCCCCGATCGCACTACGATCTCCGCTTTTTGCTAGGTCGTAGTACGATCGTGGCCTAGTGTGATGGGGGTATTAAATTGGATCATGCTGGATTGAATATTGTCCCTGTCTCAAATTTGACTATGGCCATTGAAGGTTCAAAGAGAAATAAATGGGCTTGGAGACAAACGACAAATTGCTGCCTTATTTGCAGGCACACTCTCAGGTTAGTTATTAATTAAACTGCAAATTAATCTTAAAATATTTGGACTGATCAACAATTTATTATTTTTTTTACATGCGTTCAAAGATCAAAGGCCTGATTGTGATTAAGTTTTCAAATTGACACCTCGTTTAACTGTCATTTGGACCGTTAAATAAACATGCGGATTAACGCCACATCAATCCACACAATAAATAAATCTGTCATAATTACACAATTGGTATGCAACTTGATTTTACTTGTGCATTCAAAAATTTAAATTATCAATTATAACTAGAAAATTGATAAGATTTGTAATAAAAATGGGTTTAAAATATTGAAAACTTAACACATGTAATCATTTTTTTATTTCAGGTGAATTTCTTCCTCCTCAGATTATTTATGGAAGAAAAACAGATAAATGCCATTCTGTCTATAAGTTTCCATCAGACTGGGATATAACCCACTCAGAAAACCACTGGGCTAATACGGACACTCAAATGGCTTATGTAAAAAATATTATTCTTCCATATGTCCGTGCCGTAAAAAAAACGTGCAGGCTTACCTAGCAGTCAGAAAGCTTTAAGTATTTTTGATGTTTTTAAGGCACAGATGGGTGAAGATTTTCTTGATTTTCTATCTGAAAAACACATCAAACCTGCGTGCTGCACAGTCGTTAGACGTTTGTGTACAAAGAGCTGTTAAAAACTATCTCCGTCAGTCTTTTGAGGGATGGTACTCAAACGAAATTGTCAAACAATTAAATGAAAATGAGAAAAAGAATGATGAAAATGAGAAAAAGAATGATGAAAATGAAGCAAATCTCATCAAGCCTGTAGATTTGTCCCTTACAAAAATCAAGTCATTATCCGCGAAATGGATTGTGAAGATGTTCCAACATATAAAAACAATTCTGAAATTGTGAGAAATGGGTTTCGGGAAACAGACATCAGTGCAGCTTTAAATGATTTTCTAGATGCAGATATCCCTCTTGCACAGATTAGGTCAACATGAACAAGCTTGTCAATCGTTTTCTTGTGTTTTAGAATCAGTCCGTCAATTTTAATAGTAGATTTATTTTTCGACACTTTGTTCTTTATGGTGATGTTTTGAAATAGTTTGAGTTTTTATATTTCTTGTATCAAACGTCATTAAATAATAAAGAATGTTGTTTTACTATTGATCTGCAGATTTTGATATCCACATGAAATATAGCCAGTTTTCTTCGCCTTCCTATGAAGTCCCCCTTCTTTACTTACGTTCCACAAACATGACAAACATATGTAATCCGGGATTACTAGACCGCCATTTTTTCCATGGTTTTGCCCATCCGCCAAAATTAAAACCACCAAAATTTTTGCCATACATTTTGACATAAAAACCGGCAAATTTTACACCCGCAAAAAAAAACCCGTGATACGGTATCTATACATTTCGTCCAAACATTTTAGAAACTATTTTCATTTTTTTGTCTTGTAATTGGGCATGTGCATCGGAAACACATGTTGTAAATTAAAAAGGTCTTAGAATAATGATAATAGATTGGGCATTTGAACGACGATTCCGAATGAATATTCGAACAAACATTATTTTGATGTAACGGCCATTACAAATGTACTCCTCGAAGTTCGAATGAGACAGCGACACACAATCCTTTACTTTTTTACTTTCCAATCGAATTAAAGTAAGTATGTAACTGGTCAATGTCGATCAAGAGATCAAAAGAATGATAACCAGTCAAAACAGTATTGTTTATTATTTTGCTGGGATAACTTAATATTTAAGAATTTAAACGAATCATACGTATTTTTAATTTAAAAATAAAGTTCTGACAAACTATGGGAGTGCACTCCATACTTTAAGTTTTAATAATCTTTATTGTTGAATTTTATTAAATTGTATAGGAAGACCAATTGATTGTACTGATTTGAAACAGCAAGGCCATAAAACTGGTGTATATATGATCTACCCTACCAAATCTGAGGGATTTAAAGTTTATTGTGATATGGATACCATGGATAAAGGGTGGACAGTAAGCTTTGATAACCACGTTATATCTTATTTTAAATCAATCTGCCAAAAACATTTTGGTTTTAATAGTCTTATATTACTCTATTTTATTGACCGGGCTGGTCACGGGTCAATTATTTCGGGATTCTTCGTTTAAATCTTACCTAAAAGGCTGAGAAATTTAAGCTCCGCCCAACCTTGTGAATAAAATAGAGTAATACAAAACATAAATATTACTTTACTTTTATAGAGTTGTTGTTATTTTACAAAGAAAGTAGAATGCAACAATATACAGATTGAACCACCACGTCGTCTGTAAACACAATTACTTATGAAGATTTTATAAACTTTTTTTCTCTTTTTGTTTGTTCATCATTTAAAACATATTTGTAGATTATATACGAAAAGTTTTTTTTTTTATTTGACGCTTTTTGACAGGTCTTTCAGAGACGATTGAATGGTAAAGTTGATTTCTTCAGAAACTGGAGTGACTATAAGATTGGATTTGGGAATGTCACTGACGAATATTGGTTAGGTATATTTGAATTTCCGTTTAATTCTGTTTTCAACAAAAAGCATTTATATTGCCAATAATGACTTTCAAAGAAGCAACGACGCACCAATGGGGCATTCAAGTGTCAAAAGTCCGAAAGGGCAACGACGAAACCGGAACACACGAACAAAAACAGGCCGAAGAAACACAAAAAACAAAATCAACCGAACGGAAATCAACAACACGAACTCAAGTCGTAACAAGAGTGAACTCGGGTGCGTCGGAAGAGTAAGCAGTTCCTGTCTGCTATGGGCAGAATATTGCAGATATTTTGAAAACGTTTTAAAGACAGTACTCTTTTCGATTTGTCCTATACGTTTTTCAAAATATCGATCATTAGTGTAATAATTATGCATTTAAGATGCAGATTGTTTGGTGAGATATACTTGAATAACAAAAAATAACCATTTTTACCAATTGATGCATTCATAACAAATTCGTCAAAATGGTTCGTCATTTGAAAGAACCCGGCATCCTCTTTGTTTTCTTTTTATTACAATATAAGAATCTATTAGTTGTAGAAACATATTGCAGGTAAATAAATACTTATTGAATATTCACAAACAATGTTATCGAGTTATACAGTTAATATCCCTTATACAGGATTTTGCATTGATATGAAGTTATATTTTTTCAACTGTCATTTAAGGAAATGATCACATTCATCAGCTCACAGACCAGGGAGACTATATCTTACGTATCGTCATGGAGGATTTCGAAAAGAATAAACGTTACGCAGAATACAACAAATTCGACGTGGAAAGTGAAAAAAATGGGTACAAACTTCATGTATCTGATTATCATGGAGATGCAGGTACATTTCGTTAATGGATGTTAAAACATTGGTTGTAAAAAAAAACTTATGTTTTAAAGGCATATTGTCTACGAAAAAATATTTTTTTGTAAAACCAAAAAATTGTCGTCAGACTATTTGTTTTGTTTATTTAGAAAGATACAAATGTTCAAAATACGACTAGGGCACCTTATTACTTCAAAAATTGAAAAATATATAATATTTGTAAAGCTTTAATTCATATTCATGAGATGTAGATGAGGTGTAAGCATGCGCACTATACTTTCTTTGATTGAAAACTTCCATAGTTCTTGCACGTGGTGCATAATCTCGAAGTTTTAGCTCGGAAGAAAATTAAAACCGCAACTGAATATTAGAGCTATTTAATGAATAAAACTTACAATTATTGCATGTATTAAGTTTTGAATGTGATTTAAAAGGTAAAAACGAAAAATATTGGTATTTTTTTCAACATATCAATGTATTCGGGGACAAAACCCGAGACTCCGATTAGTGTCCGTGTTAAAACTACTCAGTTTAAATTTATGTCAATGTGACGTAATGCAGGTAAATGAAATATCAATCAATATTGTCCAGCTATTTTGATCGAAATAAACTACTTTTGAGGCAAAATTGGTGGCAAATTTGTTTTTCAATATTCATTTTATTGCATTTCGGTCTAATTGACACCAAAAAATTGGGGGGTAAAAAAAATGAGTTTGCCGTAGACAATATGCCTTTAAATAAATTTTGGTGGTATGACTGAGTAATAGAGCTTTTCCACATGGTTAACCTTATCCTATACATGTACTTATGTATATATTACAATTAAATTATTAGTTTAAATTGCTAGTTCGTTCTACCTCAGGCATATTAAGCTGATCCATGTCACAATTTTGGTTCGAATTCGACATTTATTTGGTAGGGGTGAAACGATACATTTACTCAACGATACGATATGTATCGTATAATTTCTCAATGATACTATTTCTTACGATACGATACGATACATTTGATCGTTACATATATTTTGGTAAATTTCGGTGTACGGTACAAAATTGTTTTCCTGTTTGGCTTTTTTGGTTTCATTGGTTTATGCTCTTCATATGTTCATAAAGTATGATTTTTTTCAATATTTTTGGTAGAACGCCTCTGATGAATCTTGAATATACAAAACGCGCGTTAGGCACAGCGAACTGTATTGAATTGAAGTTTGTTGTAACTTTTAATTTTGAACTTCATAAGTTAGATAGAATGTTGCTTTACAGAAACAAGAAAGATGAGATACCTGATGTATTGACGTTGGTCATAGAGGTTTTTACAAAGTTTTTGTTTCGTAAGATATATATATATTATTTATTTTGTACAGGAAATGCATTGGCCATCTACCATAATGGTCGAAAGTTTTCCACAAAAGACAAAGATAATGATGATTGGAGTAAAGATTGTTCACATGAGTTTAAAGGAGCCTGGTGGTATGGTTCTTGTCATCTTTCTAACCTTAATGGTCTTTACTTGAATGGCAAACATGACAAGTTTGCAGTAGGAATAAATTGGAAAACTTGGAAAGGATACCACTATTCATTGAAAACAAGCACTATGATGATTCGAAGGAAAGAAGAATGATCTAGAAGTACAGATGTGACTGAAAATCAAACAATTGAAATTCAAATAAAATTATGATTAAAAGATAAGGAATATTTTTATTAATTTTTCCAGGCCTGTCAGAAAAAAAAAACATTTTGAAACAAGAATAATTTCAATTCACATACAGAGCAGTTCAGATTATACGTAATTTAAAGTGAGTCTTTATTGTAGGGATTGAACACCCTTTTCTACGCACATGGACGCACATATACCATAAAACGCTTTTAGTTAAAGATAATTACATGTACCCGGTATGTTATTTTTTTTAATATTTGATAAGCATGATAATTTTATTTGTGTTCTCCTTATCAAGGTTCAGGTTTGAGTTATTTTTAGATTTGGTTCTACAGTCTTAAACGTTCCTGATTCACTTAGCTGTTTGTTATCTTGAGATGGAGACACTTGTGGCCAAAAGCTTATATCTTATTATATAAAAAAAACAACAATAAGATAAATAAATTTAGAGTAAAGAGCTGCATCGCTTCTATTTTTGTGTGACCGCATTTTCGGAGTATCCATGTACCAAAGTCAGTTAAAGTTGTTTTAAAACTAAACCTCATATTCTTATATAAATGTTAATGATAATGGTATAGTTACATCAAAAGTTCCTGAAGACAACATTGGTGAAATAATGCAAAATAATAAGGATATCTGTGAAAAATATCATTGAAGGTTACTTTTATCCCATTTTTGTTAAGAGCAAGTTGCCCAATTTAGGGCCAACATACCGTAGTACCTACTATATAAAAACTGTTTCAAGTACAATTATACCACACAGATTACAAGGGTAAAATATTTCTGTAAATCCGATGATTATTTTCTGTTTTTGATTCAATTGTTAGGTGGGCTTTTTAAGGTTTTATTTTTCTAACCATCTTATTTGGGTCTATGGTTATAAATTGATTTATTGATAGATGGATTGATATCAAGCCTAACTATCTTGGACACATTCATATTAAAATAAGACCAAAAAAGAATCAAGCAAAAAAGAGGAAAGTCCGAGACAGAAAAGAACTGTGTTTGTCACTAGATTGACACCACACAGGGCAACCATAACCCTCTCCCTAACGTTGGCGTCGAAAACAAAAAGAAACGAAACAAACCACGGAAAAATATCAACAGATGATCCCTTTCTTAAACACAGTAAAAATGAAAAAGCCCTAACTGATCATAAGATTATAAAACTTGTGGGGAATGCTTGATAAAATGGTAAATAGTAGCTGTCAAAAAATGGGTGTGTAGATAAACGAAAACTAAAAATACCTCTGCAAAATACATAAGTGAACAGGCTAAAATTACTTGAAATATAAACAAACACAATATTATCAAACGCTGCTATTTCATTTGGAGCATAGTCTGAAAAAATGTTTTTTAAAAATTCGAAGAGTAACGATTTATTTTAAAAGCTCGCTTACGCTTGTACAATAAGGGATATTTCATCTAAACCTAAAGCGTAAAAGCTTAAAATGAAGTACTATGATTTTTTTTTGCTTTTTTGAGGCAACGCAAGGTACGTGTCTGTTAAAATTTTGATATCTGAAAATAAATTTAAAAGTAAACCCTTGAATAATGGAACGTTTTCAGTTAAAAGGAGTCATTACCTTTCATCAAAAACAGTTTTTATGAAATCTATACGCTGACTGACTGTTATAGAATTATTATTCTGGCTATCACCACAAAATCACATTCTTTAACAATATGCAACAAACCAATTCATGTGCCAATAAACCATTTTATTTCGTTTTTATCTAAATGTAGTTTTAGCATTCATATCTCATCAGCATTTGACCAAAAATAATGGTAAGATATTAGACTTTTACCCATAACACAGTGTGGGAACGGAAGTGTACAGTTTTAGGGCCTATACAGAAATGGTGAAATGAACCATTTTACACGTAGTTTGTACAGTTTAATTTGTTTTTGCACAAACTTTTTCAAATGACACAAAAACGAAGAAGATATACGATTGCCGTTCGCTTCAAATTTTAGTAGACATAACATAGAATATAATATAACTCAATTACCTGTAATTGTTAGTGATGTGGAATAGAAATTTCAATTTGCACACTTGATTTTTAAAAAGTTCACTCCAAATTGATGTAAATAATCGGTTCGTGAACATAAATTATATTCAACTCGTGGACATTGTGTATATGTATCCTCTCAAAAATCATTTCTGCACATTCTAAACATGCATAAACGGGTTAATACATATACATACAGGATTATATTTAATTTGAACTTTATTCACCCAAGCCGTGTTTTAAAATCTGACCGAAATCTATCGCAGTCATTGTACAAAATCTATGGAGGACACTTCACAAAATCTATGGAGGATATTTTTCATAAAAAACATATTTTCACAACATCAGCGGCGTCAGATGTATAGTTCTTATTTAGCTTAAGATACCAGAACATAAATAATTCATATTCCTCAAAAAGAATCGTTTTTCCCCAAGCTTATAGGTGTAGAACAGCTTTATTAATTCAGCTCAGTTGACACCTACAGGATAATGTATATGTTAAAATAAATGAATAAATAAGGTAACAAAATAACTGCTGAACTGGGATGATCAATCTCGTTAATACAAGACGGAAAAACAAAACGAAGCACACGCCAGAGAAATTGAAGGTATGATCCTAATTTCCAAAACCCGGTCTTATAGCGCAAAATCTCCTTCTTCCATAACGAATAACCTGTCATTTAGAAGTAGCAGTTGCTGATCTATTTCAGATCAAAAGGTTCTTTCACGATTGGCTTCATAGTGACTACATACTACATGTAGTATATAGTAAAAATATATGAATTAAAACAATTTTGGCGTGCCCAGAACAGGGTATGTTATTCAACGTTCCTTTGTTTAACACGGTACGTTTTCCTGCAAATGTCTTGATTCTAACAAGGGTTGGTCCAGAACAGGTCAATGGCAGCCGCACATGTTTATCATAAATCATAGATAGTAGAATCACATTAAAGAACATGTTGTTTAACTAGCAATATATCTAATTAAAGAAGCCAAGTTTCAGTTCTGTATTCCAAAAACCTGGAAGGAGTTGCGTGACGAAGGATCAATTTGTCCTCCGGCTACCCGTGCGGCAACTATGCGGCAATCATATATCGCTAGTCCGAAAAGACTTAAATTTAAAATAAAATCATCGTAAATACAAACCACTCAACTTAGACAAAGAAAAAACATATTACAACCAAATCACATAACGTGAACTCGAGTTAAACTAGTCGAAGCAGCAACGTTACATATCCACACGCTATTATTGTGTGGATAGTATATGGGACAAAGAACTGAAAGAAATGAACAGGAACTACAATTGCAATTCATTGTTGTAAGACTTATTACTGGTTTTGTGGCAAGTAATAATAACTTGCACATTGATTTTTTTATATGGTTTAAGGGTAGGTACATTTTTAAACTAATTCTTAGGTTAATTTGGCTGACACAAAAATTAAATTTTCAGTTCCATTTTCAACATAAATTGGAATGAATATATTAACAATATGCCCTATGGCTACATATGTATCCCAGCCGCATGAGGCATCTACATACACACTGCAACTACTGAGCCAAGTTTCAGTTCTACAGGTTTTGTTACAAAGGAATAATTAGCCGTTAGGCTACCTATGCAGCCCAGGCCCTAGGGGTATTAAAAAAAAGAAACTTTTGGCAGAATCTACATCCTTAGTGCAATTACTCAGTCAAGTTTCAATTCTGTATTCCAAAAATCCTGGGAGGAGTTGCGTGACGAAGGAATATTTTACCCTCAGCTACCTGTGCAGCCCAGCCCCAAGGGGCATTATCAAAATTCAGAAACCTTCAGCAGAATCTACACCCATAGTGTAACTACTGAGCCAAGTTTCAGTTCTCTATTCCAAATAATCGGAGAGGAGTTGGGTAACGAAGGAATAATGTGCCCTTAGGCTACCTATACAGCTCAGCCCCTATGCCGGGGGAGACATTAATATGGATAGGCATTGCCAAAATGCGAGCACAGCAAAAATATAAGATTTCAATGAACAGCTTAATTGAATTTTTACATACCTTTTGCGTTGAAGAAAGCTCCCCCTATTACCATGAAACATAAAAGATGGATTCTCTTTTTTTCCCTCATATAACGGAGTTCCACGCCTCAATTGAGGAATAAAATCGCTAAGAATTCAGAATATAACATATAGAGGACCCAATTCCCGAAAAGACATGGACACTTTTGATGCACATTAATTTTTATTTTAATCAGTTCATTTTCTAGAACGTTCAGTTTGGGACGAGGTACTTGGGGCGAATAAACGTAAAAAAAGAAAATGTAAATAATGAATAAAATTTGTTTTCCTAAAAAAATCAATTAACCAGTAGTCGTCATCAGAACATTTTCACCTTGTTCTTTATTTACAAAGAAAAAATTTGGAAGGCGATTAGCAAAATTGGTAATTATTTTCAAATTCACATCGAACCTGTGTGCACGTCAACTTGTGAGAAGCATATCCGGACGAAAAAAATCAATATCAGCATTAGGCAAATTTTTTGCGGGAACTTGCTGTAGAGCTCTCCGCTCTCGCGAGCACTTCGTGCCCGCTACGAGCTGTGCTCGCTAAAAAACCAATATCAGCATTAGGCAAATTTTTCGCGGGAAGTTGCTGTAGAGCTCTCCGCTACGAGCTGTGCTCGCTATCAAAATTTCGAAACCTTCAGCACAATCCCTACCCACAATACAATCAATGACCCAAGTTTCCATTCAGAGATTATCTTGGACATTAACGCCGAACGTACGCCGACATACGAAAAACATTATCCCCGCGCTCTCGCTAGCATGGGTATAACGAGAATGAACGTTCTTAAAGAGTTCAGCAACTCCTGCTTGATATGAAGCACACCCGTCACGTTGTCAACACTCGATAAAGTGGTGGCAGTTTTCAGACGACCCCTCATAGAAGACCATTATGGTTTAAAGATCAGGTGACAATTTTAATCTGATAAAGACTTTTGTAGAACAAATGGAGATTTTTAACGATTTTAATGGGCTGAAGGTTTTAGCAAGCAACATATTTTTCTCTATCTTAAATAGTTTGCATTCTATTTGGCAAAAAACAGGGAAAAATCGCTATTTATGGCCTTTAAAGGGCCATAACCGCTATAAAGGGTAATCTGACGACTTCGACCCAATGGAGACTTTTGCAGAACGTTTGATTCCAAAGACCCTAAGAACCTTTTTGATATTTTGTATCTGTTATAGTTGCTGAGTTATAAGCCATTTTAAATAAGTCTACCCTATGTTCTATTTTTAGTAACAGCGGTCATGTTTTTTATATGAACTTCGTTTTTTGCCAACGTGTCAAATATCAATCCTGCAAAGTGACAGTTAAATTGGTTAGGTGGTTTCAGAGGAGAAGATTTTAAAAATTGTTAACGGATGACTACGACAGTTGCATATATATAGTGATGGCATAAACTTACATGACATTGTCCAATTGACCTAAAATTATTTTTTGTCAAAATATCAAAACTAGATATATGGGGAACTTGATCAGATGCGATACGAGAAAGGCTTCAGCTAGCATCATAATTGATTTTGATATTTACATGTATACATTTAGTTGTTTGTTGTCAACTTTGCCTGTTGATACCAAACAGACATATATCAGATTCGCATCAATAGCAAAAAGGCATTTTTGCGAATCGCACCCGTTAAATCAGTGTCTTTTTGTTACAATCGAACATTTCACGCAATTTCGAAGCAAAAATTTTGGTTTGGGTCATGTTTAAAACTCCATCAAGAACTAGTTTGCTTGCTTAAATGTTCGGCATTGTTTTCGTAAAATAAACAATTTTTAAATAATCCCATGAAATAGTAAGTTAGGCCACCTCTCTCCAAAAGATTTTTCTTATAAAACTTTTCGAAGAGGTTGAATAAAAATTGTACACATAAAGCATATTTTTAATTTGGTTGCAGAAAAAAAAGCTTATAAAATACCTCAGAGTTAAGCTTTTTAAAAACAGAATAAAGAGAAAGGTGTCTGAATCAACAGTCTGTCCGTTCAGCTCTACGAAAGTCTTCTTTGGTGGAAATTTAGCCCTTGTTGCTAAAAGCAGTGTCTTTTCTGTATAAAAAGAATAAAGTGATTATCAAAAGTAAATCCCACTTGCAGGCACCATCAGAATAATAACATTAAGCTTTTATCATAAAAAAAGTTTATGATTTCTGTTTTTGTATTGAAATTACCGAAGTCATTCGACCTGAGATTCAAGGTCAATAGTGCTAAAGTACCACTTGGGAATTTGCAAGTTTTATCAACTAGATGCCTTTAAACAGTTCATGAGAAAATAAAGTGTTCATATATTTGCTAAACTTTCCGTCATTTAAAGATATATACTCTGTGTCAAAAGATGAAAATGTAGATATGTTGGTCTTCAACTGAGGCATATATGCACAAAGTTTCATCAGATATACGTGCAGTTCGTGAGCTAGGAAGTACTTATGAAATTTAACAGCGATAGTTAATATAACGCAATCGTAAGGTCCATGTTTCTGTAGAATAGGAAACTTTATGATGTTCAAATATAAATTAAAGGGTTCTTAATAACTATTTCATGTATACTAGTACTTAATCCATCCAACATTTTGTAAGTCAGAAAGAAACGTGCTCGAAAATATCCATTTGATACAGCACATGACAAGAAACACTTTTTATATGTTGGAATACATGTGCATATGCGTATACGATATGTGTTTGAATAAACAAAATTATTCCCATCGCTGGATTTATAGTATATTTTATCTTTGTTTTATATGCCTACTCATTATTTACTTATAATATGAATTATTTATGTTCTGGTATTATTTATGTCAAATGAAAACTACATCTGACGCCGCTGAAGTTGTGAAAATATGATTTTATGATAACTGTCCTCCAGAGATTTCGTGAAGTGTCCTCCATAGATTTTGTTCAATGACTGCGATAGATTTTGTTCAGATTTTAAAATACGTCTTGGGTGAATAAAGTTCAAATTTAAAATAAAATCCTGTATGTATTAACCCGTTTGGGCATGTTTAGAATGTACAAAAATGATTTTTGAGAGGACACATATACACAATGTTCACGAGTTTAATGAAATTTATGTTCACGAACCGATTATTAACATCAATTCGGTGTGAACTTTTTAAAAATCAAGTGTGCAGATTGAAATTTCTATTTAACATCACAAACAATTAAAGGTAATTGAGTTATATCATATTCTATGTTATGTCTACTTAAAATTTGAAGCGAACGGCAATCGTACATCTTTTTCCTTTTTGTTTCAATTAAAAAAGTTTCTGTAAAAAAATAACAAACTGTACAACCTAGAATGGTTCATTTCACCATTTCTTTATAGACCCAAAAACTGTACACTTCCGTTCCTACACTGTGCATAAGGTCGAAACTTGAAACCAAATTCAGCAGTGGGGAAGTTGATCATGTTCTTTGTAGAAAAAGGAGCCTGCTGTTGTATTTACCATCAAACAAGAAGCTCAGAAGAACCCGAATTGCAACTGACTGACTCAAATGCCTGAATGTTAAACTATGAGATACAACAAGCTTAATTTACATCGTAAAGATAATAGGTTAAATAAGGGGTCATCCGACAACATCGATTAAACTAAGCAATAAAATATTTTTATCAATTTCAACAGTTTGCCGGCTATAGAGCTTAAGTAGGTTTTTTGACATGTAAGAAATAATTCCAGAAACTCCTCAAAGGGTTTAGTTTATAGCTCCAATCATAGTAAGATTTTGTAGGGCTTAACCAACTTTGCAAATTTTAACTAATAAAGGTAATAACAAAACTACCGAACTTGAATGATCAATCTCATAGTCCAGAGAAAATGACAAAAACGAATCAGTCATACCGGAGAGTTGGTGGATCGCAATGGTCCTGACTTGGTACAGGCATTTCAAACGAAATGGTGGGTTTAACATTCTTTCTAGCCTTTACGGTTTGCACTTAGAAATGCTGAAAAGGGTCAATTTTGATGTTCCTAGGGAGATAATCCTAAAAGGAATGAACATTAAATTAAACGCGCGTCAGGCGTAGCAAAATTAATTGTCTGGAACTTTGTCATTTGTATTTCGAACACACGTGAAGGTTAGCACTGCTGGTGGAGTTTTAATTCCCCGAGGTTAGCCCGCTCCGGCACCAACACTTTTGAGTTGGAGAAAACATCAAAGTTTTAAATTATCCGTCTAAATTTCAAAATTGTCTAAACTCTAAGGTTCTTCTTACCCCAGACATAGGTATATTATCTTAGTAATAATTTGGTTTCCCAGTTTAGTATTTTTGGTTTTTACTCATCTATGCTCTTCATATTCATATAGTGTTTGGCATTTTTAATATTTTTGGTAGAGCGCCTCTGATGAGTCTTGGATAGACGAAACGCGCGTCAGGCGTAGCAAAATTAATTGTCAAGAACTTTGTCATTTGTATTTTGACCTTGTTAAATATTTTGTAGATCTTGACGTGTTTCTCAATATGCAATGTATTTTTTTTTCTATATACTAAATT
>CAXARO010000601.1:0-19159 GCA_963971305.1 Arcuatula senhousia | reverse complement strand
GACATATTGTTCATAAAATGCTCATAGAAAAATGTCTAGCAGACATCCTTAAGATTTGAAAGATTGTGCAAAGAAGGCAAAACGCAGGATTTATTTACCTTTATTTAATTCTTTTGTAAACATGTAGGACTTCCCATTGCTGATTGATAGCTACATATAGTGTAGTTGCATTTTGAGAGTTATTTTTTGTGTCCACAGTTTCCCTATTTTCGTATATTGTGAGTTATCTCCCATTTGCAGAGTTATCTTCTCTTTCCAGAAGGTATTTTATACTAGTTACTGTGTGGAAAATTAAGTTTTTCTGCATTTATTTTTTAATTGTTCAAAAGATGTCCAAATGTATAATATGATTATTTTGAAAAAGGTACCATATATAACATGTTTCCTGATCTAATAGGGTCTGCGAAGCCCTCTGAATAATTTTAAAAACATTAAACCTTATTTTTCCCATTCATTACAATGTAATATACCTACCATAATGGAGGACAACTCTTGTAAATGGGAGATAACTCACTATTTATGAAAATAGGAAATATTCATCTTTGTTTTTATGGACATTGATTGAGATTTAAACTATCTTTTGTTTGGATAAAAAATAGGAAAAATTGGTTTTACAGTAACCCTGTCCTAAGATCTCTAAATATACAAACAA
Organism: Arcuatula senhousia; assembly: GCA_963971305.1. Lineage (NCBI taxonomy): Eukaryota > Metazoa > Mollusca > Bivalvia > Mytilida > Mytilidae > Arcuatula > Arcuatula senhousia. The sequence continues at coordinate 18,507 of CAXARO010000601.1, read as the reverse complement.
ACATACATTTTTCTGCAAATAAAAATCATATAATTTTAATCACTTGCTTGGGAATGTTGGGGGAAGTATAAACTCACCTTACATGTATCAATCCTAATCTTAGGGCTCTATGCAGTACTGAAAAAAGAGAAAATTTGTTAATAAATTTTACATTTTTGTACCTCATTCATTATTTGACCATACATGTATATATATGATGTTCATTCATATTTCCAAAATGGAGTACTTTGCACCACATGCACTTATTTCATTAAAAAATATATATCATATACTCTAATATACCACATACATGTGATTCTCACATAGAGAGACAAAATCTCCTGACTTTTTTACCCATCGCATGTTCTCCCGACTTTTGTGTAATTTCCCACTTTTTCAAGACATGAAAAAATTTTAGTTTTGTAGACATTTTAATTGTTCAGTTGTAAAATATTTCCGGTGTTGTCAATAAAGCAGATATTAATTTAGCAGGTTTATTGCCATAATTAACCTGATATTGTATAAATAGTTGGGGATTAATAAGTAAAGCCAGGTATATTTGGCACAGACTAGTGCCCTCAATTGATGTTGCTCAATGCAATTTTAATTAGCATTGAATACTCATGCTTTTTTTGTCAAATCTCCAGCTTTGTCATCTTGTATGATATCACATAAATATTGGTATATAAAACTTTATTTGAGTATATGATATAACTTTTTTAATAAAACAAATGCATGTGCGTTGCAATGTGGATGCGAAGCATTAAAAACCACATACATTTGTACATATTTTTTTTTCAGCCTATCAAGGACCTTAATACTTAGTTGGATTCATTACAACTTGTTCTAGGGAGCAATCATTGCATATGTCCAGGAGTTGTTTGCATTGCTTGGTATTTTGTGCATATGGCTTTAAGGACTGGTCAGACCAGCTAATACCACCTATATTACAGACATGTATAAATTATACATCTACATCTACCAGGTTAGGTACAAGTGCAAAACGAGCTAGTTAGATCATTCGAGCTAGGTAAGCTCAATCGAGCTTAAAATTATTATCTCCCTTTGCTGTTTTGGACAAAACATTGCATAATTTTTTTCAACCATCACTGTGCATCATCAAATTGTAGGTTCTCTGTTCAAAGATGCTGTTTGTCAATATGCAACCATAATTTTTCATTTCTACCATGGAAATTATTTTGGTGAAAATTTGAATTTTTGCATTACAGCTTTGTCGGGTATTTATATGCATCGTTTATTTATACGCACATGGTAATTTGTAAAGACAAACAATGAGATCATTTTCATTTCTTTTTCTTAAAATGAAGGAAAGAAATAAAAAATGAGATTTTATTTTTGTTTTGAAGCAATATTTTTAAATTTTGAATAATATTGGTACTTTTATATAGTTTACATTACTTCTGTTATGACAAAGTACAACCTTATCGGTAAAACTAATTTTTTTCCAAACACACTTTTTGGAAACAGCCTATATTTTGACATGTTTTTCCGGAAATGATCAAAGGTCATTACAAAGTGTGCCATGACTTCATTTACATATAAGGGGGATAAACTGTGATGACCTAATTTTTGACTGCGTACAAAAAGCCGACATTTTTATACTGACCAAAAAGTAGGGTGCTCCTGTTCAGTACAATTTATTAGAGATTTATGTTATGTAATTCAAAAAATGAAAAATGTGCAAAATAGAGGAAAGATTCAGCTATTTGGTAGTGAACTTTTATTAAACAAGAGGCTCCCAGGAGCCTGAATCGCTCACCTGGTCTTGATGTTGACCCTATACTTTTGTAGAGCTAAATGAGCTGAACATTTAAGCAAGCAACAGCTTTTCTCTACCTGCAATAGTTTTCATTCTATAGGCCAAAAACACCATTTTTCACCTATAAGGGGCCATAACCCCTATAAGGAGTCATCTGACAACTTCGACCCTATGGAGACTTTTGTAGAGCTAAATAAGCTGAACATTTAAGCAAGCAACAGCTAATCTCTATGTGCAACAGTTTTCATTCTGTAGGCCAAAAACATGAAAAAACGCTATTTTTCAGGGGCCGTAACCCCTATAAGGGGTTATCTGACAACTTCGACCCTATGGAGACTTTCGTAGAGCTAAATGAGCTGAACATTTAAGCAAGCAACAGCTAATCTTCTATCTGCAATAGTTTTCATTCTGTAGGCCAAAAACATGAAAAATCTTTATTTTTCAGGGGCCGTAACCCCTATAAGGGGTCATCTGACAACTTCGACCCTATGGAGAATTTTGTAGAGCTAAATGAGCTGAACATTTAAGCAAGCAACAGCTAATCTCTATGTGCAACAGTTATCGTTCTGTAGGCCAAAAACATGAAAAAACGCTATTTTTCAGGGGCCATAACCCCTATAAGGGGTTATCTGACAACTTCGACCCTATGGAGACTTTCGTAGAGCTAAATGAGCTGAACATTTAAGCAAGCAACAGCTAATCTTCTATCTGCAATAGTTTTCATTCTGTAGGCCAAAAACATGAAAAAATCTTTATTTTTCAGGGGCCGTAACCCCTATAAGGGGTCATCTGACAACTTCGACCCTATGGAGAATTTTGTAGAGCTTAATGAGCTGAACATTTAAGCAAGCAACAGCTAATCTCTATCTGCAATAGTTTTCATTTTGTAGGACAAAAACATGAAAAACCGCTATTTTTCAGGGGCCGTAATCCATATAAGGGGTCATCTGACAACTTCGACCCTATGGAGAATTTTGTAAAGCTAAATGAGCTGAACATTTAAGCAAGCAACAGCTAATCTCTATCTGCAATAGTTTTCATTCTGTAGGCCAAAAACATGAAAAATCGCTATTTTTCAGGGGCCGTAACCCCTATAAGGGGTTGTCTGACAACTTCAACCCTATGGAGACTTTTGAAGAGCTAAATGAGCTAAACATTTAAGCAAGCAACAGCTAATCTCTATCTGCAATAGTTTTCATTCTGTAGGCCAAAAACATGAAAAATGGCTATTTTTCACCTTTAAGGGGCCGTAACCCCTATAAGGGGTCATCTGACAACTTCGACCCTATGGAGATTTTTGTAGAGTTAAATGAGCTGAACATTTAAGCAAGCAACAGCTAATCTCTATCTGCAATAGTTTTCATTCTGTAGGCCAAAAACATGAAAAATCGCTATTTTTCCTTGGGCCGTAACCCCTATAAGGGGTTGTCTGACAACTTCAACCCTATGGAGACTTTTGTAGAGCTAAATGAGCTAAACATTTAAGCAAGCAACAGCTAATCTCTATCTGCAATAGTTTTCATTCTGTAGGCCAAAAACATGAAAAATGGCTATTTTTCACCTTTAAGAGGCCGTAACCCCTATAAGGGGTCATCTGACAACTTCGACCCTATGGAGACTTTTGTAGAGTTAAATGAGCTGAACATTTAAGCAAGCAACAGCTAATCTCTATCTGCAATAGTTTTCATTCTGTAGGCCAAAAACATGAAAAAATGCTATTTTTCACCTTCAAGGGGCCGTAACCCCTATAAGGGGTCATCTGACAACTTTGACCAAATGGAGACTTTTGTAGAGCTTTTAATTCTGAATCAGTAGCGTGGCCTCAGATTTCCTCTATCTCTTATACTTTTTGATTTATAAGCCAAAAACAGTAGTCTGACCCCCCTAGTCTATTTTTAGTAACGGCGGCCATGTTTTTTAACGGATCAAAAATCAAAACACAAGTTTGGTGCAGGACACCCTAAGGATCATTCATACCAAGTTTCATTAAATTCTGTTTGGTAGTTTCAGAGGAGAAGATTTTTGAAAAATTGTTAACAGACGACGACAGACGACGACAGACGACGACGACGACGACGGACGCCAAGTGATGGTAATAGCTCACATGGACCTTCGGTCCAGGTGAGCTAAAAAAAGCTATGCCGAGCGCAGCATGATACGACCGCAACAAGTTGAACACTGTACATTGGAGGCCCAATATGGATAGTCTATTGCTTTTGTCACATGCAGCCCATGGTGGACTTACAAAGATTTTTGACACATGCATCCCATGGTGGACTTTAAAATGCACAATTAACACATATATATTTATATATTAACATTTAATAGACCAGGGGGTAAAAATATAAATTTTGAATGTTGTATTCTACTCTTTAAAAGAATAATGTTTGGGGAAAAAATTAAAAATCGAACCAGAATTTTCTTAAAATTATGATTACAGCCCCAAAAATTTATTCTTAAATTTAGAATCGCTACCTGACAAGAATAAATTTGCAAAAACAATTTTCAAAATCAGACCACAAATAAAAAAGCCCCATTTGGCCCCTAATTACGTAATAGGGGGAAAAAGGGGGGTCACAAAAATTAATTCTTAATTTTGTATTCGCTATTTAACAAGAACAAACATGCAAAATTTTTTTTCAAAATCGGACCAGAAATAAAAAAGTTACAATTTTGGCCCCTTTTGGTCCCCAATAATGTAACAGTAAAAAAAGGGGACACAAAAATATATCTGCTACTTGACAAGAATAAACTTGCAAAAATTTTTATCAAAATCGGACAAGAATTAAAAAAGTTTCGATTACAGCCCCTTTTAGCCCCTTATTACGTAACAGGTGAAAAAGGGGTGGGGGTCGCAAAAATAAATTCTCAAATTTGGATTCGCTACTTGACAAAAATAAACTAGCAAAAAAAATTTCAAAATCGGACCAAAAATAAAAGTTTCGTTTTTGGCCCCATTTGGCCCCTAAGTATGTAATAGGGGAAAAAGGGGGGGGGGTCGCAAAAATTAATTCTTAATTTTGTATCCGCTATTTGACAAGAACAAACATGCAAAATTTTTTTTTTCAAAATCGGACCAGAAATAAAAAAGTTACAATTTTGGCCCCTTTTGGTCCCTAATAACGTAACAGTAAAAAAAAGGGGACACAAAAATATATCTGCTACTTGACAAGAATAAACTTGCAAAAAAAATTATCAAAATCGGACAAGAATTAAAAAAGTTTTGCTTTCAGCCCCTTATTACGTAACAGGTGAAAAAGGGGTGGGGGTCGCAAAAATAAATTCTCAAATTTGGATTCGCTACTTGACAAAAATAAACTAGCAAAAAAAATTTCAAAATTGGACCAAAAATAAAAGTTTCGATTTTGGCCCCATTTGGCCCCTAATTATGTAATAGGGGAAAAAAGGGGGGGTCACAAAAATTAATTCTTAATTTTGTATCCGCTATTTGACAAGAACAAACATGCAAAAAAAATTTTCAAAATCGGACCACAAATAAAAGTTTTTATTATGGCCCCTTTTGGCCCCTAATTACACAACGGAGAAAAAGGGGGCGCAAAAATTCATCAGGTTCATTCTTTTATTGTAAGAAACATTCTTGACAAATTTCACAGCAATAGGCCAACTAGGACCAAAGTTATGGTGGAAACAAGTAAAATATTTGAATTTTTTGCCCCTTTTGGGCCCCTAATTTCGAAACAAAAAAAGGGGGGACCCCAAAAATCAATCCCATTCATCCTTGTATGGTAAGGAACATCACTGTCAAATTTCATAGCAATTGGATAACTAGAACTAAAGTTATTGTGGAAACAAACAAAAAAGTAGTATTTTTGGCCCTTTTTTGGCCCCTAATTTCTAAACGAAAAATGGGGGGACCCCCAAAATCAATCCCATTCATCCTTTTATGGTAAGGAACATCATTGTAAAGTTTCATAGCAATCGGATAACTGGAACTAAAGTTATTGTGGAAACACTAAAAAGTTAACAGACATCGACGACGACGACAACGACAGCATCATACCATAATACGTCCGCAAATTTTTTGCGGTTGTATAAAAAATCTTATTTCTATATTAATTGACATTTTTGGCCCGTTTTAGCCGTCTTTTGGCCCTTTTTTTTTTAAAAGATTAGGACCACAAACCCAAAATGCAATAAAAAGCTTCCTTCAGTGGATATAATCATCATATTTAAACTTCATATCAATTGGCTGGCCCACTACAGCTAAATATCCTGTGTAAAACCATTTGCCTTGAGCTTCTTTTAAAAATGGCATTTTTTGCCCCTTTGACCCCTAATATCTCAAAAACAGTAAGAGATATTGCAAATCTGATTAAAACATGCAGGCAGGGATTTTCACAAGGATTCCAATGAAAAAAAGATTTTGAAAATCGGACCAAAAATAAAAAAGTTGATTTTTTGGGTGTGGCCTATCTTTGGCCCCCTGTAGCAATGTAACAGTTCGATATACATCAAAACCTTTGACACATTCTTTTGACAGAATTTAATGAGGAATTCAATAAAAAAAGAATTTTAAAAATCAAATGAATAATAAACATTCTACAACAGTTTTGTCAATACACCCGTTTTAGCCCTTTTTTCCAAAACGGTAGGGGCCACCAGCCCCAAATACAATAGGAACCTTCTTCTAGTGGTTAGAAACATCATATCAAAATTTCTTAACAATTGGTCAATATTTACTCAAGTTATCGCACGGAAACCAAATGTCCCCAGACGACGACAACGACGACGACATCGCCATACCATTATACAGTGTACGATCGCAAAAATTTTCAGTCGGATAAAAAATGATTGTTGTTTCATAACTTTTTGGCAATCATAACCCTTAGGTGCATACATGTATAAAAGGCCGACAGCATTGTAAATTCAATGCAATTTGGTTTTTGAAAAGTCGACGGTAAAACATTGACGGTAAAACTCCCGAAGGGAGCGATAATGGTAGAAATGTCAATATTTTAGTTGTACTATGAGCTGAATTTTCCTTCAACAGCCGGTATAGCACGCCAAGGCTCACCAAACCAGGCGAAGTGGGCGAAAATGTCTCCCTGAAAAGTTAAATTTCGCCTTTGTAATGTCACAGGGAGAAGTTGAAGTCGCCTTCTAAAATCGCGGTAATCGCCGACATTTCCCGTTTCTTTAAAAGATTAAATAAAGCTACCTGTTTATTTGGTCTTTTTACCTATCCCAGAGCTAATTAACAACCTGTCATGATGTCCTGTCACTGTTAATTATCAAATTCAAAAGTTTATTATCTTGTTTATTAACCAATTAGCGCCCAAGCCCAACGGCGATAGTTGGCTTGTTAATTAGATGGATCCATCCCAGTCATTAATTGGCTTCCAGGATTGATAAAAACTTAATATTAATGTGATTTGTTCACAAATAATTTACCAATTAACTGTAATTAATCCTTATTATTCATTTTGAAAGTTAAATTTCTGAAGTTTAAGAAAAAAATATTGAACAGAGTTATGCCCCTTTAAAATTAATAAATTTCTAAACTCTTAATCTTTCTACACATACTTTTGTGTTCTTTTACCATTAGTTCAAAGAATGATATAATTAAATAGAAATAAACACCAACAAAGAATTTGAGCATAATAATTATTGCTAATAATTTTTTTGATTTAGAAAATCACCTTTCTAATTATTTTCACAACCTCAGCTGGGTTTATATATCTTTTCCCTATTTTGAAGGGTCGCAGGTGGTTCCGTCCCCAGGTTGATCCGTCCTCGGTTGATCCGTCCACAGTAGATCCGCCCCCTAGTTGATCTGGCCTCTAGTTCTTAGTCGGTCCGTCCCCAGTTTAAAATATAATGAAATAGTCTTTATTCAAGAACGATACCATATTACTTTTCAGTCATAAAATTGTAAGAAATGGTTATTAACTAAAAAAGAAGAGAATATTTCACTTTTCGCTAATTGGCTTTATAAAATTGGATCAGTGTTTTGACAGGTGTTGATTGTGCCCTGTCACCAACAAGACCAACATGTTTATTCAACAAACTGTTGTAAAAACTTTAACTATTATAATAAAATCCCTAGACATGAGATCCGTATGGTTTCTTTAACACTACAGTTAGGAACATTCTTTTTTTTTTCCTTTTGAACTTGAAATGGGAAAAAATAAAAAAAAAATCATTTCATTTTTTTTTTACATTTACAATCAGAAGGGACAATATAGATAAAAACCTGTGCATTGTTTTTTTTTCAATTACTATTTCTTTTGCACCAAAAATATGTTTCACTTCATTTGCGCCCTTTCATGCATGTTTCATTTGCGCCAATAATAACGGTAAAAAGAGACTAGCGCAAATGAAAGATTTTTCAGTGTCGCAAATAAAATAAAAGCTTTATAGGTTTCTGGTCATCGAAAATTTGTTATTTTCATCCTCAGACGGCGTGGAAAAGTTGATGGCATCGTATATGTCCGTCTTATCAAATATTAATAAAAAACTTAAAATTTTTTAAAGCATCAAAACTATATCTTTAATCAATATTTCTAAGAATTATCTGACATAAATTGCTATATAAACCACACTTGAGGTTCAAACCTGAAAATATGAATTGCAATAATGATCATTACTTATTGATGAAAAGCAGAGAGATCCTAAATTTGCACCCACAACACTTCATTTATATTTATAAACTTTTTCTCCAAAGCAACAAGTTAGCTTGCAATTTATTCACGTAATTAAGTTACTATACGTATATGCTGCTTATGTCTAACACATGTGCCTTTACCCGTCATCTCTTAACATGTATAACTAATGCATTATATATGTTTTATTGGGGACGGATCTACTGGAGGACGGATCAACTAAGGGACGGATCAACCAAGGACGGATATACTTGGGGCCGGATCATCTAGGGGACGGATCCACTAGAATTCTTTTGAAATTCTCTCTTAAAAATAATTTAGATTACTAATATGTCCGGAGAAATAAAAATAAAATAAGTAATAAATCTGTAATAATAAGACTTAAAAATAAATACATGTAGCATCAGCAATCTCTGACTCTATTGTTATGCCATAAGGAATAAGCTTTCCATGACTAAAGAATACCACTTTTAATTTACTTATAATAAAACTCATAGAGATTTCATATGTAGGAAATATAAAGCACTTTACAAAGTAGTATTGTAAATTATTAAGTTTATTTTGTTTCAATGGTAGTGTCACGCGCCTCTCACTTCTTCCTTATTTGTTGTCACTTCTCCCTACTTGGCTCAGAGGGAGAAGTCACTTCTCCCTGTCATCCTGAAGTGTGGTGACCTCTGCACGCGCTTGTTTTCCCGAACTTTCGGCGTCTTTTTAACGTTTTTATCTTTGAAAATTTTAGACGACGTCATTAAACGCTCACGTAACCCACAAGAAAAGCTAGTTTGTTTTTATTTTCGAACCAAATAAATAAATTTATTGAAGCCTCGGGAGCGTAACAGGTTTTACCTGCCTCATATTATTTTGATGTTTGTTACCTTAAAGTTAAATTGTTAATAAAAAGTTTCATCTTGCACTGACCCAAATTTAATTGGATATAGAACTTTTTGTCAAAAACAGCAAAGGGAGATAATACGCTTCCAAAGGGAGCGATAATGGTTGAAATGTCAACAATTTAGTTGTACTATGAGCTGAATTTTCCTTCAACATCTGGTATTTCACGCTTGTTTTCCAGAACTTTCAGCGTCTTTTTAACCCTTATCTATCTTAAAATTTCCGATGTCATTAAGCGCATTCGGGACCTGGAACTGGCTGAAGAAAAGCTAGTATTTTTTTTATTTTCGAATACAAACTGTTTCAATTCATAAATATTTTGAAATAAATTTAGCATGAAAAATATTCAAAGATACTTCTGAAGCGTCACAGGTTAAACCTGCCTCATATCAATCTAAAGCTCGATCAAGCCTACCTAGCTCGTTTTGCACTTGTACCTAACCTGGTTGATGAAGATAAATTATTTATACAGGTCTATGACAGCATACAGATGCAGATTAAAACAAGTACAAGGAAGGAGCACATTTTAAATCTTATAAGGACAACCTTATTCTTTTTGAATGAAGTGTTTTTAAAATATGGAGCAAGAATTTAAGGGTAGGATTTGTGAAACAATTTTTGACATTCACCATTCATTATTTTCAGTCTGTGTCACACGAACGCTTTCTCATTTTTTTACTGAACAATTTTACCGTACCTGTAAACACTTTTCTGACCAAGAAATTACTTGTATGTCGTAAATAACATTTTTATTTTGATTTTCAAACGACCTTCTTTCAAAAAATAGCTTTATATTGTTGTTGGAGTATTATGTGTATTCTCTGCTAATTGAAATCTTTTAAATTGATTAAATAACACAAATTTACTGACAAGCCGCAAGTCGTTAATACTCCAGAATCTCGGTATCGGGTCCGTTCGCCCCTGTCCTACGTTCGCCCTGGGTCCGTTCGCCTGAGTTCGTTCGCCCTATATTATATATTAGGATAATGTCAACTGAAACGTAAACTTATGAGACTGGGATATTAATACAAGATGTTTTCGTAATACGCAAAAAGTTAAAATTAGTGATATAATTTTTTAAAATACATATGCATTTGAGATAGATTGAACATTGAATCCCCTGACTTGAGAAGGAATATAACATTTTTTAATAAATAACTAATAATGCAAAGTATGTGTGCTTATATACATGTAAAAATGTATTTGCATTTATATGCAGATGGGTTTCAAAATAAGGTTAACCAAAAAACAAAACAAAAAACAAAAAAACAGACAAACGAAAAGCGATGATCAACATCTAACTAGACTAAATCGTCAATGAGATTAACGGATTTCAGTTGTAAAAACAGTAATCAGACGGCCACGCGTACTCAGCTTGGGTCTGGCTTGGGTCATAAAGTCATAGACCTGTATATTATTTAATATACAGGTCTATGATAAAGTTAATTAGATTAAATGACAATATAGGTAATTATGAGGAGTGCAAAATTACGTTTATTTTTCATGATTGGTGGAACTAGAGCATGCAGCCAGGTCATGCTCCACTGTTCAGTGTTTTTCAAGTTTTCTGTAGTACTATTTTGTTAGTTTATTTTTTCTATTTGTATAATTATAATAAAAAAAACGAAATTAGAATCTTTTAAAATTTGCATAGATTAATGTGATGAAGAATTGCATAGATTAATGTGATGAAGAATTGTATAGATTAATGTGATTAAGAAACAAACTTGGTGCCAAAAGCTCACCAGCCGATTATTTCGGCAATTGTATATGAATTATTTTATTGTAAGTGATGCGTTTCTTGTCGATGATTCAACATATTCCGAAAAAATTTTTTTTTTTCCTTTTGACCAGAGTTTGTTTTCTTTGCTTGAAGAATAATGCTCTATATAATCATATCGAAATTATTATCTCAGATGCACTGATCGAGAAAACAAACGATCTGCTAGTTAGGCCTGCAGCACAAGTCTTCGGGACCTATGAGCAACGTTTGAATGATGGTAAAAAATCTCCGAAAATAAACAAACCTTGGTTTAATTCGGAATGCCGTATTAAAAGAAAGTCATTCAGAGTAGCAAAGTCTCGATATAAATTACGTAAATCCGAAGAAAATAGAAATCTTCTTAGACAAAAGGAGAAAGAATATAAGCTTGAAACTAGCAAAGCGTTCATAGCGCACCGCCGCAACATGAAAAAGAAATTACAGTCATTACGAACACAAAACAGTAAAGAATACTGGGATATTCTAAATACGAGACAAAGCAGGCAAAAGCCTGGCGCGACTATAGAAAATTTGTTTGATTTCTTTAAAGATTTAAACAGTGGCGACGATACCGATAACGCGGAATACGCGAATGTCGAAGATACTAATGATACCATTAATTTGAATATAAATTGTGAGATTTCGGAATCGGAAATTTTGAAATGTATAAAAGAATTAAAAAATAATAAAGCATGTGGTGACGACTATGTCGTAAATGAATATATCAAACATACATCACATATTTTATTACCGATATATTTAAAACTATTTAATATTATATTTGATTCTGGCAAGATTCCTAGTATTTGGCTCGTAGGAAACATTCTTCCTTTTTATAAGAATAAAGGCAGCATTTCAGATCCGAAAAATTACAGACCCATAACCATTTTGAGTTGTATGGGCAAACTTTTTACATCTATCTTGAACACGAGACTGGGTGAATTTATGGACGAATTTTTACTGTTAAATGAAAATCAATCGGGTTTCCGAAAAGGATACTCTACCATTGATAGCATTATGACATTGCATCTATTATTTGAACTTTTAAAACATAAGAAAAAGAAACTCTTTTGCGGTTTTATCGATTTTGCAAAAGCATTTGACACAGTGTGGCGACCGGGACTATGGGGTAAATTGCTTGAAACTCAAATCAATGGCAAAATGTATGCAGTGATAGTTAATATGTATAGTAATATCAAATCCCGAATATTTAATGGCGAAACATACTCGGATTATTTTCCATGTAATGTTGGCGTACGACAAGGAGAAAACCTTTCTCCTCTGTTGTTCTCGTTATACATTAATGACTTGGAAGATTTTATGTCCACGAATAATGTATCTGGTATCCAAAGTATCACTAATGACATAAACATCGAGCTCAATTTATATATAAGATTATTTTTGATTCTTTATGCTGATGACACAGTCTTATTGTCAGAATCACGGGACGATTTACAAAATCAACTTAACCTGTTACACGAATATTGCGACAGATGGAAACTTAAGGTCAATGTCGATAAAAGTAAAATTGTAGTATTCTCGAGAGGTCGAAATCCGAGAAATCTGCATTTTAAGTATAGTAATGAAGAACTAGAAATCGTTAACGAATTCTTATATCTCGGGGTATTATTCTCGAAAACTGGTAACTTTGCTAAAGCTAAGAAACACAACGTAGATAAAGCGAAGATAGCCATGTACGATATAATCCGTAAAGGTAGATTACATAACTTATCCATAGAATGTCAATTAGATCTCTTTGACAAAGTCATCCAGCCAATCCTATTGTATGGGTGCGAAGTCTGGGGAATAGGAAATAACACAGCTATTGAACGAGTACACTTAAAATTTTGTAAAATGCTGATGCACGCTAAAAAGACTACACCTGATCATATGGTGTATGGGGAATTAGGAAGATATCCTTTAGATATCAATATAAAATTGAGAACCATAAAATATTGGGGTAGACTAATTTCTGGAAAAGAATCCAAACTTCCGCGCATACTGTATGACCTGTGCATTAAACAAGTTGATAACCAGATAGGTTGGCTGAAGCATGTAAAGTCTATCTTAATCACATGTGGACTGCCATACATTTGGGATTTTCAACAGTTTTATAGTATTTCGTGGCTTCACGCATCTATCAAGCAAAGCTTATTAGATCAATTTTGTCAAAACTGGGCATCAATTATTCAAGACTCGCCAAAGGCAATAAATTATAGGATATTTAAAGATAAAATAGAATTTGAAAACTACTTTAACCTTTTAGATGACAAAAATGCGATAACCTTATGCCGTTTTAGAACAGTCAACCATAATCTTCCTATAGAATCTGGAAGGTGGCGTAATACACCACGTGAAAATAGAAAATGCACCTTATGTGAAGCAAATGAAATCGGCGACGAATTTCATTACCTTTTTTATATTTAGTTTATTAGAATTATTCTGAAAAAGATAGATTCTCCTGGGTAGCCTATTTAATACATTTTACCTTTATTGACCAAATGTTAACATTGTTTATTGTGTTTTCTCTCTGTACCTCCATTTCTGCTTGTACCTTTGTATATTGTATTATAATTTTTGTATTAACTGTATGCTTAATCTCTGTACCATTGTTTATGGTTTATGAGAATAAAGATATATATATAGATAAAACATATGACTATATATGGCGGTGCGTCTTTTTACCACAGAACACCACAGAACACAGCAGAATACCACAGAAGGCTATCAAAACACTACAAAACAGTCTTATATAAATAGAAAATAAACAAAAACTAATAAAATTCTAAACGGGTTCACATTTTGCTTCAATCATTTAACGTTTTTATAACTTATAGGCAATACACAAGTACCACAGAACACCTTACCGCTACACTACCAAAACCGCGTGCATATCTACCATTGTCTTGATTAAATTTCATGCCTGTGTCAGTTTTTCTTCTTTTTATTTAACTTTTATCACATTTTAGTAAGTAATCTTTTATAAATATAGATAAATACGTTTTTTGCTATTTTTTGTTACTTCTTAGTAATCAGTATAGTATGTAGCTGACTTGTAAGATGCCCTACGTATTGGATAAAGAAGTCGAATGTTTAAAAAAAATCAAACATTTTTGTTTAAAAATGTGAAAATTTTAAGATAAATTACGTAATATTTTATGTTTTATACAAGTCCTTAACTGATTTTATGATTTATTATTGTTCTGTGGTGTTCTGTGGTATTCTGTGGTGTTCTAGGGTAAAAAGACGCACCCTATATATGGCATATACATGTATAGGGCGAACGGACCCAGGGCGAACGTGAATAGTGGCGAACATGTACCAGGGCGAACGCGAATAAGGGCGAACGGACCCGGATTCCAGAATCTCATTTCCGACAACTAGTGACCAACGTGAAAAAGACGAAATATTGCGGGAAAGGATTTTTTAAAGAAAAATCGTCACAAACACAAATTTCAAGCTTTAAGTTGTCCAAAAATTAATGGCATTATTAACACTACCCGCATCTCCTAATTGGTACCTAAGTCACACTGTTGGGTTTAATAAAAATGGTTTGGTTGTGTTTGCAGCTAGACATGATATTTTCGTTTATGACGTCGGCAGCTTGCCCATGGTATACAAGGGTGTATATTGCGCACACCGTGAAAAAGTAACATCTGTTGCATTACCAAGTGTAGGAATTGATCAAAATCAAGAGTTATGTTGCAGTGGCTCTGAAGATGGGAATGTCTTCGTCTGGGACATCTCCACAAAAGAAAAAGTCTATGAATCACAATCATTAGTAAGTGTTCCAAAAGTTTATGGCCAATTGTAATGATGGAGTTTTGGTCAGATGGCAAGTAAAATTATGTTGTCTTAACATCATGAAGGTAGGTCAAGCTGACTCCAAAACAATTTGAGTCCGTGATAAGTTTGTCATGAATGGTCTTTTTTCCATGATTGGCAGTATTTTCTTCATGTCATGTTAACCAATAGCTGGTTGCAATTGAATAAGAGTGGTTATAATTATGGCACAGGACTTTAAATGGTGGGGTCATATTTGCTGTGGATTTGATCCTTACAATGACTAGATTTCCAAGACTTTTTTACATTTATATACATTCAATATAATAATAAAGACACAACACCCAATTTTCACCCGCTGTGATGATCAGCTATTTATTAGGTCGACATGTTTCACCCTGATGACGCCCGTCTTAGGGTGAAACATGTCGACCTAATACATGTAAATAGCTGATCATCACAGCGGGTGAAAATTGGGTGTTGTGTCTTTATTATTATATTGATTTACGATGGAGCTTAAAGACGCTGCTGAATACCATTAGGTATCCACCCTAACATTGCCCCTATACCGCCAATTCACCGTCCCCGAGTGTTGGATCACCTTTTTCTTTGCATTTATATACATTTTGTAAACATGCATGTATTTTTATCAAGGCTAATATACCAAAAAAGTTCTTAAAATGATATAATATACCTATAGGGACATTCAATTGTGCAAACCTTTAAATTATGATTCATTGTTACTATATAGAAGACAATGAGATGTGGAATAAGTGTATGTGACACAACATACATTATAAACAACAATTAATATAAAAAATCCACAATGGAAAACAGCCAGCAGCCTTCAATGTGACCAGTGTTTGCTGCTCACTATTTACATGATTTATATGTCTTTATTGTATGTACTGTAACATGCCCCTCATAGGTCCATTCTTTTTGACAATGAAAACTAATGTTCTTCATATACACATGTATAGTGTATTTTTAATTTGATATCTGTAAAAAAATACACACAAGAAGAGACTGAAGTTGTTTATACAAAAAGCACAACTAAGTCATTGTTAGTTGGCGATGAAGTAACTTGAAAACTGGTAAAAATATTATACTAGAGCTTTGGAAGGTTGAACAGTTTTACATTCATGTATGTTATAATTGAAGGTTGCACAAAGAACCAAGGGTGTTAAACTGTTATTAGCTCACCTGACCCGCAGGGTCATGTGAGCTATTGTTATCGTTAAGTGTCTGTTCGTCCGTCGTCCATCCGTTAACTTTTTTTAACATCTTCTTCTCTGAAACCATTGATGGGATTGCTTTGAAACAACTTTGTACACTTGATCTTGAGGATGTCCTCTACCAAGTTTGTGAAATTTGTGAACATTGACCAACCAACATGGCCGCCGTTACTAAAAATAGAACAGGGGGGGTCAGACCATAGTTTTTAGCTTATAGCTCAAAAAGTATAAGAGATAGAGAAAATCCGAAGCAACCTCTCTTCTTTAGCGTCAAAAGCTCTACAAAACTCTCCATTGAGTAGAAGTTGTGAGACAACTCCTTATACATGTAGGAGTTATTTCCCTTTAATGTAAAAAAAAACCAGTTTTTGAACTTTATCTTAAAAGCCATAAGAGTTAGAGGAATAGTTAGCATTGCAAAATTGTTCAGCTCATTAAGATCTACAAAAATGTTTTCAGGGTCAAAATTGTCAGATCATCCTTTTAAGAGTTATCCCCCTTTAACTGTTTTCAATCAATTTTAAGTTGTTTGGTTTTTAGCTCACCTGGACCGAAGGTCCATGTGAGCTATTGCCATCACTTGGCGTCCGTCGTCGTCCGTCGTTAACTTTTCTTTAAAAATCTTCTCCTCCGAAACCACTGAAGCAATTGCTTTGAAACTTTGCACACTTCATCTATGGGATCTCCTCTACCAAGATTGCACAAATGGTGACCGCCGTCCAAACAACATGGCCGCCGTTACTAAAAATAGACCAGGGGGGTCAGACTACTGTCTTTGGCTTGTAAATCAAAAAGTATAAGAGAAAGATGAAATCTGATGCCACGCTTCTGCTTCAGCATCAAAAGCTCTACAAAAGTCTCCATTGAGTCGAAGTTGTCAGATGACCCCTTATAGGAGTTACGGCCCCTTTAGGGTGAAAAATAGCTTTTTTTCATGTTTTTGGCCTATAGAATAAAAACTATTACTGATAGAGAAAAGTTGTTGCTTGCTTAAATGTTCAGCTCATTTAGCTCTACAAAAGTCTCCATATGGTCAAAGTTGCCAGATGACCCCTTATAGGGGTTACCGTCCCTTAAAGGCAAAAAATAGCGTTTTTGGCTTATAGAATGAAAAATATTGCAGATAGAGAAAAGCTGTTGCTTGCTTAAATGTTCAGCTCATTTAGCTCTACAAAAGTCTCCATAGGATCGAAGTTGACAGATGACCCCTTATAGGGGTTACGGCCCCTTAAAGGCAAAAAATAGTGTTTTTGGCTAATAGAATGAAAAGTATTGCAGATAGAGAAAAGCTGTTGCTTGCTTAAATGTTCAGCTCATTTAGCTCTACCAAAGTCGTCATAGGGTCAAAGTTGTCAGATGACCCCTTATAGGGGTTACAGCCCCTTAAAGGCGAAAAATAGTGTTTTTGGCCTATAGAATGAAAACTATTGCAGATAAAGAAAAACTGTTGCTTGCTTGAATGTTCAGCTCATTTTCCTCTGCAAAAGTCTTCTTAGGGTCGAAGTTTTCAGATGACCCCTTATAGGAGTTACAGCCCCTTAAAGGCGAAAAATAGTGTTTTTGGCTTATAGAATGAAAACTATTGCAGATAGAGAAAAACTGTTGCTTGCTTAAATGTTCAGCTCATTTTCCTCTGCAAAAGTCCTCTTAAGTCGAAGTTTTCAGATGACCCCTTATAGGAGTTACAGCCCCTTAAAGGCAAAAAATAGTGTTTTTGGCTTATAAAAGGTGAACTATTGCAGATAGAAAAAGCTGTTGCCTGCTAAAATGTTCAGCTCATTTAGTTCTACAAAATTCTCCATAGGGTTGATTCGGTTGAAGTTGTCAGATGACCTTTTATAGAGGTTACAGCCCCTTAATGGCGAAAAATAGTGTTTTTGGCCTATAGAATGAAAACTTTTGCAGATAGAGAAAAGCTGATGCTTGCCTTAATGTTCAGCTCATTCAGCTCTACAGTCAAAGTTGTCAGATGACCCCTTATAGGGGTTATGGCCCCTTGAAGAAAGAGAAAAGCTGTTGCTGAAATATTCAGCTTATACAGCTCTACAAAGTTCGTCATAGGGTTGACATCAAGACCAGGTGAGCGATTCAGGCTCCTGGGAGCCTCTTGTTTGTTTGTTTTTTTTCAAATGGAAAGCCTTGTAACTTTGTATTCTTGATCTTAAAAGTGTTTTCTATCCTAACTAGTTTCTTTAATAATACTTACAAAGTACATGTAGACCATGTTGCACACTAGTTAAGAGGCTTTAGCATAAGAGATCAGGTGAGCGATTCAGGCTCCTGGGAGCCTCTAGTTTTCTTTCTAATGGAAAGCTTTGTAACTTTGTATTCTTGATCTTAAAAGTGTTTTCTATCCTCACTAGTTTCTTAAATGTTACATACCAAGTACATGCAGACCATGTTGCACACTAGTTTGTATACATGTACATAAAAGATAATTCCAATTTCTGA
>CAXARO010000600.1:0-87103 GCA_963971305.1 Arcuatula senhousia | reverse complement strand
AACAACTAGCCATAACATAACTTAACATAACATATTTTATTTTTCCAAATTACAGACCCTCTAAAATTCAAACTAACCATTTTTGCGCTCATCGTGCGCTCATCGTGCGTTCATCGTGCACTCATCGTGCGCTCATCGTGCGGTCATCGTGCGCTCATCGTGCGGTCATCGTGCGTTCATCGTGCACTCATCGTGCGCTCAACGTGCGTGTGAGCGATTCAATCGTGTGAGTGGTTAATCGTGTAAATGAATGATTGGATCGTGTAAATGAGCGTTTCTATCGTGTGAGTGGTTAATCGTGTAAATAACCGATTGAATCGTGTAAATGAATGATTGGATCGTGTAAATGAACGTTTCTATCGTGTGAGTGGTTAATCGTGTACATGAATGATTGAATCGTGTAAATGAGCGTTTCTATCGTGTAGGTGGTAATAATCGTGTAAATGAACTATTGGGTCGTGTAAATGAACGTTAGTTTGTAAAAATTTTGATTTATAAATACAACTCCATATCCTTTCGTAAATAACTAAATTTGCAAAAATGATTTCTTTTTTTTTCAATATATAATAAAAAAAAAGAAAAAAAATAGAATATATTACTTTTAGACAGGAACATTTTAAAACAAGTGTTTATTTAATGTTCCTGTTTTAGAAGAGAAGCACGGGAATATTTCAATCTTATATTATTCACATTGTAAGGTCGGTATTTTCATATGTTCGTGCATCAAGTCAGTTACAAACGTTTAAAATGCCGTTTCCAATTTCAGAAAATAGACCGTGGGATATTTTATTGTATTAACCTCATATTATGCTAAATGCAAGTGAATTTTATAACTCATGACTAGGCATATAGTACCTGCGCATGTATTGGTACATGTATACATGTAGTCCATTGAAATCAAGTTCAGTTAAACTGAATGAATTTTTACCGTCTTTTATTGTGATCAAATATTCTTGTTCTTGGTTGCAGTATGTATAATCATGCAAAAATATCTCAGTTTCTCTAATAATTTAATAAAGGGCATGCATAATGCATGTTGTTTGACCCGCAAGCCGATCGCAAAATAGTGAGTTGCCATCCGTGAATGGCGGATTCAGAGGGGCGGTTGGGGCGTAAGCACCCTTTAATTGGGATTTTTTTTCTGTGTATAATTTAAAATTGACCAAGCAACTTCAAATTTTCATCAAAATCTGATATTTATAGCCCACCCCCAGGGCCCTTTTCACGGACCCGTGCCTGGATCCGCCTCTGGCCACAACGTGTTTTATTAAATCTTCTGTAAATTTTCGTTTGCTGGGGCTGAGCTCATGGCTAGAGCTGAGCAAAGATGTTTTAAATCCTTAAACTGAAATAAATTATTAAATTTTATTTTATTTTGTTTTATTAAAGCACACAGTAAACCACATTGGTTATAGCTTTACAAAACTTAAAACATATACATGAATACAAAACAAACAAAGAACAACATAACTCATGGTGGTATCTAAATTTTACCATTGTACAGCTAAAATATTTAGGACAGGTCTCCTTCTCTCAGTTCTAATGACTGTTTAATAAAAGAAGTAACGGTCTTAATTTCTTCAGTTGTAGTTGGATTCAAAGGTTTTGATTCATTTAAGGCTCTCGGGGTCTGACTCTCCAGATAGATTTATGAAGAATAAATATTTATTGCCGCAAAAGATTTAAAGATGTATAAATATACGTGGGTCCATACATGCCATATCTTTAATGTTTCTTTTTTTTTATTACCAAGGAATTATAACCCCCCCCTTTTTTCCTTCTTCTTAATCACGTGACTCCAGTCACATGAGACGCTTTCAAAAAATGGCGGAAAGTACGGTGGTGCGTCGTCGACTTTCTTTGTCTGTTCGCAACACAATCCTCCAATGCACTGCAAATGGAATGTCTACCGTGAAGATAGCAAAGCTTTTTAGTACCACAGAGAGTAACAAAGTTTCCAGGCAAGCGGTGTATCTGTTCCTTAAAAGATACAAACTTACCGGAAGCATAACAGATCAGCGTCCAAAATATCGCACGAAGTTGAATGAGTTTCACAAGAATGTCATGAATATGTGGCTGTCCCAAAACTCAGAAATTACTGCAGAAGAGATAGTTAAGCGTTTGAAAGGTATGTTGAGCTATATGTTGTTGTTGTGTAGGAATTCCCGCCTATATTGGAAGGTGCACCCTCATAAAAACAAGGTTCTAAAATAATAAAGAGTCAATTTATGTTCACACTGAGAGTAGTGACTGTCATATGTTGAGATCCAAATGTGTCTTTCATGGAGATATGAGTGGTATGAATGTCATATATAAGGTCTCGAGAGAATGGGACGCGCCAGCCGATTTTTGTTCAACAGGTGGCGTGGTTGATTTAACAGTTATTATTCGGAACTCTCCTCCGGAACGCTTCTAATTTATCGTTACTACAGAATGTCGTCATGTTTTGAAATCGACAGTAGGCTTGGAAATTTGATTTGAAACTTAATTACCTGCATCAATATTATGAAAACGCTTTAGAAAACGATAGTAGACATATGGTTCCACCTGCCAACAACAGGAGAAAGGCATCGGACATGAATTAAACCGTCAACGAGTGATTCTAGTGGTGCAGCATTTTACATGGATCATGCCGTCATCGTCACGATTCACAGCTGATATTCATTTCAGAAAACGAAGTGATAATGTAAGTTTGAGCGGTTTTCAGTAGTAATTTATATTGACAGTGAGTTAAAACAAATGCCACTGTTAATTGGGCATAATGCCATTAAATATTTTCTCTCTCAGTTATGAAATTGAAGTTGAAGGATGCATATGCATACATGTACATGTATGCATGATCATTATGTGCAATGTACTGCAACCACACAACCTGATGTACATGTAATCACAATGCCATTTGTCACTAGCAACTGCAAAAACAGGCAAATAATGCCAGGGGGTGATGGGTATTCTTGGGTGGACCAAAGGACTTTTTTGAAAAAGGGGGAAAAGGTTGCATAAAGTCCACAAAGGACAAACATGTAGTACTCTCGGTCACTTAAATATTGTCTGTAGGCTCGTCCTGCCTTTCCCTAAAAAAAAATAACACCCAAAGAATTGGTGCATACATGTTATTTTACATGTAAACTAGGCCATGTAGTAAAAACTACATGTATGATACATTGTCAACCCTATTTACAGATTTAGAATACCAGATTATTTTGTGTCCCCCGTTGCGATATGGAGCAGGGACATAGAAACGAAATGCCGGGGTCTGTCATGTCTGTCCTTTGTCACACTTTTTTCCGTAACAGTTTGCTCAGCAACTATTAATTGTTATTTTGTCACATATGGCAAGCCAAAGTGGACAAAAGTCCATATTTATTAATATTAATAAATCATTTTTTAATATTAATAATTCATTTTCTAATATTAATAATTCATTTATTAATATTAAAAAATCATTTTTTAATATTAATAAATCGCCAATTTATTAATATTAATAATTCATTTATTAATATTAGAAAATGAATTATTAATATTAATAATTGATTTATTAATATTAAAAAATGAATTATTAATATTAAAAAATCATTTATTAATATTAATAAATCGATGACATTTATTAATATTAATAAATCATTTATTAATATTAAAATATCCTTTTTTAATATTAATAATTCATTTTTTAATATTAATAATTCCCATCATAGTCCCAAAAGCGTTTTGTTATTTTCATATTACTTTGAGATTCTCCCTGGATATTTTTAAACTCCACAGTTCAATCATTGCTGACAACCTGAAGCAGCAGGTAAATCTAGCTGTCGTGCCGAAAGACCAAGAAAATGTAAGAAAACTATAGACTCGCTAAACAGCTTAAGACAGGAAAATCTGAAGATAGTATGTTAAGGCTGAGGAACACTTCAAATATGGTGGAAAGTCCTTATGCACATTCCTTATCAATATGATTTTTTAAAGTCTGTTGTATTCCCAGTGTTTTTCGTCTTGCAAACGCTACCTCAGTATACAAACGGAAGGGAAACCCCATTTTTGAACCCAACTCATAAAGAAAGATTGCAGTAGCTATAGCATTTTTGGCAAAGTCTTGGAAATCTACAAAATGCTCAGATCCTATTATTGCACCAAACAAGAGTAAGCTACAAAGAAGCTTGAATAACGGGTGTGCTCCATCCAAAGTAGCTCTATCAGTCACAGAACCATATCATTGAAGTGAGGGATGCTAAACAACCATTGTCCATAGCTTTTCTAGATGCTCAGAAAACTAATAATGCTATGAATCATAACTCAGATTTGAAAGGTCCACTTTACCAACATAAAAGGCAGGCTCTGGGTTTTCTAAATAAATGGTATAAGGACCTCAAATGCTGTGTACAATGAGAAGGTGAAACCTAAGATCATTTAAAGAACAGCATGGGATCAGACAGGGAGGCGTATGGTCACCATTGATCTTCATACAAAGTATAGAACAACCCACTCCTAAACATATTAAAAGAATATAGACTGGGAAGTTTTATTGGTCATGTATACTGTGAGACATCCAGAATATGCTAACCATGAGCATTATGTCATAAGTGCAACTAAATCATCAATTGTAAATTGTACACCTTGGTATACCCAATGCTGATAAAGTTTCAATGAATGGAAGAGTAGTGCCAACCTCAGAAAAGGCTACCCATCTGGGACAACAAGAGACAACACATCAAAGTTCACTTGTAGCTGACGAACGTATCAGTCAAGTTAGAAAGACTTTCTACTTACTCATGGGTGCAGGGTAACACGGTCTCAATGGCCTTTGTCCAACAGTCTCACTACACATAATACATATTTTTATCATTCCTAGACTGATCTACGGGCTAAAGAGAGTAAGAATCGCCACAAAGGACCTCAACTCCATTGTAATTTACTTTAAACAATTCCTTAAACAATCCAATACCTGCCCAGAAGAACATCTGATGCTGCTGCTTACTTAAGCTATTGGCAAACTACCTATCATTACTGAGATCAACAAGTGCACCATACTTATATTCCTTTGCAAACATTATTTGTAACAAAAATACCGTTGAATATGAACTTGCCTTTCGACACGTAGCAATTAACTCATCATCCTCACATTGGTTTGATACTACCTATGATCCTAGATAGATACGGCCTAACTTCTCAGTAACATACCATCAAAGGCTGCCTGGAAAAAAAACTTACAACCAGAGCAATAAAATTACATTGAGAAAAGTATTTGAAGTATCAGGCAACACAGCAGACCGTCGTTTAAAAACATGAACATTGATAAAATAGAAATTGGAAAGGCCCACCTTATATGGGCTCAGTGTGGACATGAACCAACCTCTGTCATTAGAGCATCAATAAAAAAGGGATTACTGCTTGGTGTTTATAAGCTTCAGTCAACTCGCCATAAATTTAACCATTATGTGACATAACCAGTTTGCCCTCTCTGGGACAAAGGCATTTAGGATTGAACTCACTTCTTCACAGTTTGTTCGTCACTTGATCAGACTAGATCTAGATTTCTTAACTTTATTTATGCTGCGCTAGAAAGCAGTCTTGGACAAGATGTAATAAATGACCTTTTACCAGATCCTGTACCAGTGACATCTTACAATAGCATTGAATCCATTGCAAGAGGGTTTTGCTACGCCCTGCACATCCAGTGAAGCGCCATTCTGAGACAAACTTTCGACTAAATCGTCATAAACTGTCATTGTGTATTCTTTTCAGGGTGAACTTCTAAGGACAATGTAGTGAAATTTAAGTTTCCAAATTTAATTATACTTATAGCTAAAGCATAGACCTGTATATTAAATATACAGATCTATGGCTAAAGTTACCGTGCCAAGGCTATAACGTTCGTCAATATTTAGACTATAACATCTGATGAAACCATTCCTGATAGACTTAATTATTCCAATGGCTCTCCAATCAGTGGAGAAATCTATAGAACAGAACAGAACATTGCTTGGGGTGATCTCAGAAATAATTTGAATTGTCTTTGAAACGCTTGAAAATTGATTTATTAATATTAAAAAATCATTCTTTAATATTAAAAAATCATTTATTAATATTAAAAAATCATTTTTTAATATTTATAATTCCATGATTTATTAATATTAAAAAATGATTTATTAATATTAAAAAATGAATTCTTAATATTAAAAAATGAATTTTTAATATTAAAAAATGATTTGCTAATATTTAAAAATGAATTATTAATATTAATAAATACTGTTGATTTATTAATATTAAAAAATGATTTATTAATATTAATAAATCATTTTTTAATATTAATAAATCCTTTTCTAATATTAATAAATCCTTTTTTAATATTAATAAATCCATCTTGATTTATTAATATTAAGAATTCGAATTATTAATATTAATAAATGAATTATTAATATTAATAAATGAATTATTAATATTAATAAATATTTATTAATATTAATAAATGAATTATTAATATTAATAAATATGGACTTTTGTCCACTTTGGCTTGCCATAGTCACAAACTTATTTCAGTTATTAAATTATGACAATAAAATTTGATTTATTTTATTTGATTAATCATAACTAGGCTTTCAATATTTGGAATGCTGCTTCAGATAGGAGTCATGTTTTCAGATTTGTCGCTTGTCTACTTTCTGTTTAACTTAGATTTTTCTCACTCAATGGGTGGGGAACCAAGAATCTGTTCTTGTCTAACTTAGTTTAAGTATTACATGTATTATGGACATGTCTAGTGATTTTAAAAAAAAATAATTTCTTTGTTATTGGTGATAAAATAAAAAAATAAAAATTGTATATCTTTGCATATACAGACATGACAGATGTACATGTATCATTGCACAGGGACCATCCATCTAACTTGAAGTGGGAGTCTCGACTATTTTTTTTCCAATCAGAATTTATTTTATGCCAGCACAAAAAAAAAATTCTTTATTTTTTTTAAATTATACTATGGTGTCCATGTTAAATTGCCTGTCCCATTTATACACATTTTAATATAATGTGACATACATGTATATATGCACCATGTTCATAATATTATCAAATAAAGTCACAAATGTAACAAGACCAATCGATGCCTTGCCCTACGTCGCATGGCAAAAGGTTGAACCCTGTACATGGACAGTAAATAGTTTTTGACACTTGCATCCTATGGTGGACTGACAAAGCATATTTGTCACATGCAACCCATTTTAAAGACTGACAATGAATATTTAGAAAAAAAATGTTTAAGATCCTAGCTAGCTTATATCTAACAAGAATATAAAAATAAAAAAACACACACATAAAATTAGACAAAAAATTGAATTTTCAATTCCACCCCTGTTGAACCCTAATTGCCATACAGAAAAGGTGGGTCAAGAAGAAATTTATCCTCCATTGCATTTTTTTTTTCAAAATCGGACCTTAAATAAAAAAGTTGGATTTTTCCCTTTTTGGCCCCCTAATTTCTGAAAAAAAAGGGGAGACCTCAAAAATCATGTTATGAAAAATTTCATAGCAATCAGTCAACCAGAACTTTAGTTATTGCGGAAATCTAATAAAAGTTTCATTTCTTGCCTCTTTTTGGCCCTTAATTTCAAAATGACAAAAGAAGGGACACCCAAAATCGTCGCAATCTTTCTTTTTATTGCAAGTGACATTACTCTAAAGTTTCATAGCATTTGGTCAACCAGAACAAAAAATATCGTGAATACAACTAAAAGAGTTGCTTTTTGGGCCCCTTTTAAGGGCCCCTTTATGTAATCATGCACTGTGTAAAATTTCAGAAAGATCTAGTGTTTGGTTCTTGTGATTCAGATTACACAAGACAGTCACCCCAATAGCGTGATGGACGGACGGAGTGACCCGACTCCTAGATCTGCTTTCGCCTTTAGCAACGCAGGTATAAATGAATCATTACTGGGGGGAAATGCAGGACCTACATAATACATGTACTACCGTACATGTACATGTACATACATGTTCATTGTATAATTCTTAGCTATATATATTTAATTTGTCAAAAAAGTTACATAAAGATACAAACTTTTACATGTATTAACCATATACAAGTACAGCCTGGTAAAACATATCCCCAAAAAATTCTACAATTTAATACACCTCCCCCCCCAAAGAAAAAAAAATGCAAGTCATTATATCATGATATATATACACTGTACATGCTGTAGGAAAAAGTTTTATAACCATTATAGTTTTTTTATATACACCATTTCAATAAGCATTTTTATTTTCTTTCTTTACAGATTTGAATTTACCAAGTGGATTAAAAGATAACCTGTGATGTGCAACTCATTAGCTTCTATGTGCATTTACATATACATGTACATATATGTATTAGACAGAACACGGTTGAAGAGATTTCTACATCATATACCTTGCAATCTTTAGATGTGACTTATCTCTGATTTCTTTCAAGTGCATGCAGATGTAGATTGCAGAGATTGGGAATAAACCAGTACAAATATGACAAAAGAACATTCATTTGTTAAATACTTGAAAAAAATAAAATAAATCACTTGGTGACTTTTAATCATTGTTTCGATTGAAAATCATTTAAAACATTATCCCTTGAAATACATACAAATTCATTGATGGTTTGGAAAAAAATTAAATACATTGTAGGTACATGTTCTTGTACTTTTCTTTAATACTTTTGGTGTTTTTACTACGGTTCTTTGTTTTGAATGCTGCTGATGAAATGTTTAACCTTGAAATATGCCTATTTAGGATTTCCAAGCATTTGTTTGATTTTGCAATTGTATTTCTAAATTTTATTCTATTTACATGTGAATTACTAATGATTTATTTCATAAAAAGTCAAAACATGCCAGAGTCAATTTCACATCTGTGTCACAAAAGATCTGAAAAGGGTGATATTCATAATATTAAAGTGTTATTCTGAGCACAGCTTTTTTATTGCCCATGTGTTACTGTAATATAGCATTTTAAATATTAGCATGTCCAGATGTTTGTCTCCTCCTTTTCAGATGTTGAATAAGTATTTACATATGTTACACAAAAATTAACCACCTTTCAAGCATAAGTCAGATTTAAAATTAAAATACATGTACTTGATTTTTTTACATCAGTGGTCTGGATATTTGCTTCTAAGCTAGCTGTGAGTAACAGTTCTCAATAGAGTTCCTCTACGTCTCATCTTTTCTTTCATCGTTGTCATTATATAATGTACTAGTATGTCTTGGAATATCCCTTGTTACTACATAGATGCGTTACTTTGTGGTTTATTATATTAAGTATTGTAGTTTAACGCCACCACATATTATACATTTTGTGCTTGTCCAAAGCCAGGAATCTCTGTCAAAGCTTATGTTGTACTCATCCTCTTCATGTTACATGTATGTTTTCTATGTCCTGAAGGGGGTTTTCTTTGACAATTTACTTATTTAAGGACTTACTTTGAATGATATGCATTATATTTTTATCTGGCTGTTGTGTAAGACCCTGCTTAAAAAGTGGGTGTATATAGTGTTAGGGGTGTCTGTCCTTCTGTTACAAGTCAGGGTACCCATCTCTTATCCACTAAGCCTCCTACAATGTAAACTCCTTGATGGATTTTCATGGATCTTCAACACAATTTCTGTTACATAATGTAGATGTGCACCTCCTATGTTTGATATTTTAGGGCAGGGGCATGTATTTGTGATCTGCTGCTCAGTTTTTTAGTTTCACATTACAATATAATTACCTTCTAAGACACTTTTAATCCAATAGTGACAATGCTTATGAGTGAAACCACCATTTTAGTTTTGACTACTAGTAACTACTTACTACATGTAGAGTTACCACACCTTTGAAGATTAATCATGTAACAAAAAGAACAAGAGTCAGATGTGTTGATTGATAATGATTTCACAACTTGGTTCTTGCCCTAGTTGTCACACTACATTACAGAGACAAATGCTAGATGTTGTTGCACCATTTCATTTTCATCTGAAAGTAGAGAGAATAAAAATATTACATTTGTATATATGAACATGTAACTTGTATGGGGTCTGGAGATGAAACTGAAAAATGTTGTCATGTTTTACATTTTTTAAGTCCAATAAAAAATGGCAAGCAGAATGTCTGAACATCATTAAAAGATCATAATGCATTACTTCTATATAATATTAATTGTTTGACAGAAAATAGGTAAACACACAGGGTTACCTACTGCATAGACCTGTATATAAACAGGTCTATGCCTACTGTGAAAAGTGAAAAGATCGTAAAATTTTGCTTCTTTTACATGCGGAAAGATGGATCTTTTTTAGGGCAATGGAGGGGAAAATCGTTATATCCTTATGATATTTTGGAGAAAATATATTTACCTGTCAATAAATCTGCCGTTGTTCGAGCTGTCGATGCATTTCTATGCGACAATTTCATTTTTAATAAGCCCACTGTCTATTGCCGACAGCCATCCGCCATATTCGTTACGTAAAATCGCGAGGAGTTCCACGGGAGTATTCCGAATAATAACTGATATTTTTAAGGTGCGTCTAACGACCAACGTGAAAGGTGCGTCCCATTTCTCAATGAGATTTCGAGCGTTGCCTTCTATATGTTGGAGACATTCCAGTGCACTACAGTCTATAATGATTTGCAACATCAGTTCACTGAAATTACTTTGGTCAATCAAAATGCCTATTGATACATGTAATTAGCTATAATATAAATGAAGCTCTTTTGGCTTTGACATCTGTGAATGGGCTGAATATTAACATGAATACAGTAACACTTAAGTTAATTGTATCGATATTTGATACATGTAATTGTAAGTACAGTACCAAATATAATTTTAAATTGGTAAAATTGTGCCCAGTCTGATTCGCTTTCCATTATGTTTCATTAGGAGTTATATGGGGCAGCATTGTAGCACTGCCTAACCAAAATTATTTGTCCGAGGAGCTACATTCTTGTAGTCAGGCCCAGGGGCATCAACAAAATTAGTTAAAGAATTTATAACTTTAATTGGTTATATTTTACGGGTTGGCGAGTATGCCCAAAAATGGGTATTATACTTGATTTGGGGTATTAGAAACTTTAAGCCTATTTTAGGCCAATGATAAAATAACACCAGGATTCTCATCCAACATGTCAAAAATTTCTTGAAAATACATGTATGTAGTGGGCGGGCAAATTTGATATGATTTTCCATATGATAAAATATGCTGCCATTTTAAAAGAAATTGACCAATAATTAACATAATTTGCCAAAAAATCATAATAAAATTTTTTGAGGGGGCTCAAAAATTCAGGGCGGGAGATGAGAATATAGAATTTTTTTTTATATTGGCCTTATATGCACTTTTATAGCCAAAAGTCACTTTTCTAATGTTTGGGGAAATGTTTATGATTAATGTTTTTTTTTTCTTTTTTAGATTTGTTCAACCTCGATGTCTCAAAGAAATATGTTTGTATGATAAGAAAGGGTCTTGGATGGACAACACGAAGGGTGAAATACTGCCAGTTGATCAGTAACAAAAACAAAGCATTCCGTTTGACCTGGTGTTTGGAGGCACTTTCAACTAGAGAGACCTTTGAGAATGTCATCTTCACAGATGAAAGCACTGTTGAGATGTCTGCAAATGGTCGGCTGTTTTTTTTCACAAGCCTAAGTCTGCAATTCAACTTCATCCTGACAGAAAACCAAAGCCAAAACATTCATACAAGGTATAATTTGTCATAAGATAATAAAAATGATTTTCTAAATTATCAAAAAGGTTTAATTGTAACTGTGAATGTCATCCATTCTCTTATTGTTTTCTATCGTTACTGTTCATTCATTTTACATGTACATGTATGTACACATGTATTTTAATATGTCCCTCATGGGGCCATTCTTATGGAGTATAAATATTCTTCTTCTATAGAAGGATGTATAATTCTAATTTCTTATTTGTACTGCTTTCTTTTAAAGATTTATTTTCATGAATATGGCAGAACTGGTTATAGTTATGTCATGTCCAGTGTCTACCATCTCCACTGCAGAATATATTCCTAAAAAGGCTTTTTTTCTTTTATAGGTTCATGTATGGGCTGGTATTTCTTATAGAGGCAGAACACACATATGTATATTTACTGGCATTATGGATTCCTTAATATATCAACAGATCCTCAAGGATAACTTCATTCCATTTGTAGAAGTTCGTTTCCCTGATGGTTATCGACTCTACCAGGTGAATACAACATGAATGCCTTCAGAATACAACATGAATCTCAAAAAACATTTTACTATATTCAACCACCTAATATTAAATATGAGGGCATTGCGTGAAATTAAATGCAACCACAGACTATCAAATGCATATACTTTATTTACATACCTTGTGCCTTATCACATTGTATCAGTTGAAACAGCTTTCCATAAACCATCAAGTGAACATAAAATGGGATGGAATATCTTTTTCTATTTTTCTAAACTCAAAATATTAATCTAAAGGAATTCACTTCAAAAGATGTGGACATTTTTGTAGCAAACATTTCTTTACTTTCAATGACTTTGTGAGTTACGATTCCTTCCTTAAAAATGTGAAATGTGCATCTTCCTTAACATGCTTAAGGTTCATTTTAAGTTAAAAATTTGAATTTAAAACACAGAAAACATTTAAAAATGTCATTTATTAAATTTATTACAGAAATTAATAAATGCCTACATGTACCTACCGACCCTATTATTTTCAGGCATGAAACATGAAACACACATACCTTTTTTTTGGCCTAAGGATCCATGCAATAATGGTACATGTAAATCTACCTGTATTTTCATACAAGAGTGTCTTAATTCTGAAATCTTTTGGACATAAAAAAAACTTGATATGGCAATGTATGGTAACAGCATTTCAACTTTTTGCCAACATCGTGCATTATTACATCTGTATGTAAAATGTATTATTATTACTTTACTTTCAGGACAATGACAGTAAGCACAAGTCAAAGAGTACCAAAAAGTGGATGGAAGATAATGGGATGCTTCAAAATGTGATGGAAACTCCAGCTTCTTCACCTGACCTAAATCCCATTGAGAACCTTTGGTCCTCAATGAAATACTTCCTTGAGTCCAAAGTTAAGCCAAAGACACGAGATGAGTTGGTCGCTGGTATAAAGAGATTTTGGACTGGTGTAACTGCCATGGACTGTGCAAGGTACATTGACCATATCCACAGAGTCATTCCTCATGTTGTATTGAACGAAGGAGGTCCATCTGGTTTTTAGATGTCAGACTATGAAGAAATGAGTTCAATTGAAACGGCTCTATCATGTATAATGTACATTTGTATGACAGTGTATTTGTAATGTGCATGAAATGTACAGTGTAATCAAAAGAACGCTTGAAATATATTAAAATGTGTTTTAAATTGCTTTTTATGAAATCTTAAATGTATTTAACTTTAACATGCTAAAGTAGAAATATAATAATACATGTATATTGTAATATAAGGGCCTTTATATTAAATATAATGGCCCGCACAAGAGAAACAAATGCCCTTTTTTTAATGTAATTTTTTAAAAACAACCCTAATGTTAGAACTAAACTGTTTGTTTGTTTTTTTAGATTACAATACATGTATTTGGTATGATTTTAGATTACATGTATTTGGTATGATTTGTTTTACTGTTCATTTATAGTAAATTTTATTTATATATACTTTTAAAGAAATTCCACCATTTTTTACAGACAGATTATATACACATGTATATATCATGTATAAATATATATTCATTCCCCATCTACGAAAGTAGGGGACATGTAGTGTTTGTGTTTGTTTTTTCGTCTGTTGGCTAGTCCCAAATATTGCGAAATAAGGCATTATGTCTGTTGAAAGACATATTCTCGATATACATGTTAGTAATTTTTAGGTTTTATTATACATTGTTTTGTCATTTTTTATATATAACATGTTTTGTTGTCATGTTCCTTTACTGTTTTTTTACAAATGTTATGCTGTCAAAAAGTTATATTTTATGTTCATCTAAAGTTCATCTTGAGTTTTATCAATGTACAAAAATCTGACATAAAAAAGATTGCAATTTGAATTTCTCTTTCTGGTCAGTGTAATGTTGTACCTTGAATTTCTATTCCGTTTTACAATAAAAGACTATGTCTACATGGTCTATTAAGAATTAGTTCGTGTAAAAACATTCTGATTTCTTTTTTTCTGTCTTGGAGTTTATGCCTTGAAAATTCATAACATTAAAAATAGTTCAAATATTTTACAAGATGTAACTGTTCAAGATATGTATTGTTGATAATGAAGTCACCATGTACATGCAACTCATATCTATAAATCATGTTGTTCAGGTTTAAAATTTTAACTTATTCTTGTCAGAACATGGATGTTAATCAGTATTTTATATTAAAGAAATCAATAAATTAATGAAATGCTTTATTTTTCTTTCTTTCAAGAGACATTGGAAGCTAGTTTGTTTGTTCATTCATCTGTTAGTAATAGAGTTTTCTGAGCAACTACTTGACTTGGAGGTCTGATATTTTGCTTATAGCCCTATTCTATGGTGCAAAGTGAATTTATGCTCCCAGGTCATCTACTTCCTGTTTACTGAATATACTGTTTTCTATAAAGCAACTACATGGCACAATGATCTGATATATTACATATAGCTTTATTCCATATGTCTGTCTTCTGTTGTACATTTTTCCCAAATCTTCTGTGAAATTACTGAACAGAATTTATTGAAATTTAGTATAATTGATCCTTAGGGTGTCCAGCACAAAAATTGTGTTTTGATTTTTGATTTGTCAAAAAAATGGCTGCAGTTGCTAAATATGACCAGGGTAGTCAGACTGTTTGTGTTCGTAATTAACCAATAGAATTGCTGCATTTTAATTATATTCGGGGTTAATGTTATTATTATGGAATAACCTATATCAAAACATACCTTTTTTATTGGTTCTGATGTTGGACCATCCTCAGCAGCTTGTACAGTGTTGGCCTGTTCCTAAAAATAAAAATGATAAATGGAGACTTTTGTAGAGCTCAATGAGCTGAGGTTTAAGCATGTTAAGCAAGCAAAAGCTTTTCTCAATCTGTTATGTTTTATTCTATAGGCCAAAAAATATTATTTTTCACCTTTAAATGGTGGTTGCCCATATAAGGAGTGATCTAACAGCTCTGTCTCAATAAAGCTCTTCAAGCTGAAGAATAATGTTGCTTCAGATTTTCTCTATCTATAATACTTTTGGATTAATGCAAAGTTTTAAAGCAATCCCTTCAGTAGTTCATAGGAGAAGATTTTCTAAAAAAGTTAATGACAATTAACTAAAAAGCCATAAAGCATCCCTGAGTACACCATATGACAGCATCATGTTGAGCCCTGTTTGTTTTGAGCCTTTAAATTCTAAATGCCATTGTGGAAAGCCCCAAAATAAATCGCATTTGTAAACTGATGGTAGGAACAATGTTTTCCATTGTGATTTTTTTAAATTCTGTTTCTTTATGTTTGTTGTGTCACGTACACTTATTCCATATTTCTTTATCGTCTATAAATGTCAAGTTTCATAAATTGGGGAGCCAATACAAAAAAAAAATTCTGGAACACATAAAAAACTTGCTTTATTCACCCCTTTTTGCCCACAATTTCTTTACAAAAAAGAGGAACTCCAAAATCGATCACAGTTCTTTTATGATGGTAAAGTTACTGTTAATTTAAACAGCATTTGTTTTTAAAAAAAAGTTATTAATTATACTTTAACAAAGCTGAGGACATCATTCTGTTATATTTTCGTTAATTTTTTTGTTGGTCATATTATAAGAAGTGTAAATAAGCCTACCTCATTATCATTTTCTTGCATCTCATTCATTTCATGGTCATCATTTTCAGCTTGGACTTCAGCCTGCAATGCAATTAAAATAAAAATACTTGGAATTCAACTTTGAATAGTATAGTGAATGAATAATATAGTATATTGCATACAAATGTTTTTCTTAATATTAATTTCCTTGAGGTCAAAGACAGTCATAATGGACCGTCAGCAATCAAGAACTTAACCCAAGTGTTATGGACATACGTTCGGTTGATTAATATTTTGGCAAAGTTAACCAAGTTTACGTCAAATTTGGTAATAATTGTGTATTTTAAGTTAACTTTCACTACATTTTGGTTTGAATGACACTAAATAATTGGGAACCCAAAAATGTGATTTGTTAAACAACATTCCTTGGAAGTTTTTGGCAGGATTTCACGGAATGAAAAATCCGGGTCATAATGGTGATGTTGGATTGCGGGGGAGGCAGTGAAGAATTTTTATAACAGCTTTCTCAGCAACTACTTATCACAGCCACTTGATATTTAATACAGCATCAAGGTGGGGTCCAAAGATTCAATTTAAGGTCTATCATCACCTAAATCCTGTTTAACAAAATCTAGTGATTTTTTATTTTTTCTGTTTTTTTTTCTTGTAAACAGATATATTTGTTTTTTTGTATTTTTATTCTTTTACTTGATGAGTTTCCACATCAGTTTTCTTGACATCAACACTTACCTTTCGTTTAACTCTTGCGTTGGGTTTTACTTTCTTACGTCTTGGAAGATTTTCATCACCATCCTGTTAAAAAAACAAAATAAATTTTGAATATATTTTCAATCTGATTAAATGATCTGAAAAGAAAGTAAATGTCTCCCTCACAAAATGATAATGGAGTGTTAATAAATACAAAGAATCTATAACAATCAAGACAATGCTGGACATAAAATAACTTATCAATAGTGTCTAAAAAATGTATGCCGAGAAGTTTTATTTATTAAACTGATGAAGGACTTACGAATGTCCGAAATATCTATAATCTTTAAATTCTTTAATATCATTGGTAAATGTTGTGTACACCTTATGACCATTTTCAATGTACGTGATTTATTTCTTAAATATATTTTTATAATGCATAATGCAAGGTAAATGTTATCATCACTGATTTGTTTATAAATTTACTTCGTTTTAAATGATGATATAGTATTGGCTATATTTTTCATAACCTTTTAAAAAACTACATTTTGTGTATCACATGACTTTGGTCACCTGTGCGATGGGGAAATATATTTTAGCGGGAATATACAAATTATAGAAATTAAAAGCATTAATGCTTTATAGAAAAGCTGAGATAATTACAATGATTTTCTCAGATATATGGATTTCATATCACTGTAAGAAAGCATGGTTCATACATAAATAAATATATTTAAATTTAGTAATTGCCTTCTTCCGTCGAAAAAGTATAAACCACAACACAAATCGCTTGCCTTCATTTAAATGTGACTTCCATGTACACGGTACCAACGGTACTTTGATTTAGTGTACAGGTACAGAATGTGGCCTTTATGAATGCAACATGTGTATGCTTTCTTCAAATTAAGCTATTCAAAATATTACAAACCACTTCATTGTCTTCAGGCCATAGAGCTAAATAGCCCCCATCACCAGCTGCTGAACCAATTCTGTCTCGTCTTTGGATTTCTTTGGCAATATGCTGGGCTCTGTGAGATCTTTCAGGGTTTGACACTAACTTTTAGTGGGCAGTAGCCGACAGGGCTAGTGCCTTACAAAAGTCACTAGTCCGCGGACAAATTCACTAGTCCTTAAAAATGTACCCCCTTTTAAAGTTTAATCTTCATCTTTACATGCTTATGCAGATTGTAACCATTAATTTGAACATGAAGGGTTTTCAAAAATGTTTATAAAAGGAGGTATAAAGCACTTTAAGAAAACTAATTGATTGTATGGTAACTTAAATTTATTTTAATATTTCTGCAATTAAAGCAATTTAACAGTAGAAGTACAATGTACTAACATTACTACTAACTAGCCCTGACGGACTACCACTTTTCAGCTTTTACTAGTCCTCCTTGATTTTCTGGTAGCCCCGGGCTAGCAGACTAGTGTTAGTGTCGAACCCTGTCTTTCCCATTCTTGTTGGTATTTCTTGACATTGCCTCTAGTATCTGAAAAAAAGCAAGTATGTGGTAAAATAGCCAAAATATATTGATGTCAGATAAAATGTGAATGTTTTAAAATTCAAAAGGTCATTGGTCAAATAAGGTCTTCAACTAGTTGGCAGCATAGGGCTTTCTACATGTTCTATACAAAGCATTTATGTAGTCATAAGGTTATAATACTGCTGGCTTTCATGTTTTTTTTCTGTCTAGACAGGGTAATCTGCCTTCTGTAATTCTTTATCTTCTAGTCATGTTCTATATTACTTTTTCAAATATGGTCAAATATGTTAGAATTTAATACATGTTTTAAATATCTCCATTTTTAAACGACACACAACCAGTTTTATTAATTCCTTTGCAATTTTCATATCGAACTATATAAAGATCGGCCCCAGATCATACATAAATATTTATCTGTAACTTGATTGGTCGTGCAATCTACCTTAAATATTGCTGTTATTTCATTGGTTTTAATAGTGTAGGTTAATTTCTGATTCATTCATAAAATTCAATACACAATTAATACACTGGACGAGTTCATTTTTATCGAAGGGGTTTTTGAATGGATACCATTTGTATACATACAATACAATGCACATGCACCCAAAAGTTTATATAATTTTTTTTTAAAACATGATTGTTTATAGATTGAATAATCTTCTGCGCCAAAAAGGTGAGGGCTAGAGTGTTCATTTACTTTGAAAATATCTGCTATTTTAGTGCTAACATATTTCGCGCGCCTTTTAATGCTTTAGCGCTTTGATTATTAAGTTGGAAGACTAACTGTTTCTAAAAATAGATTGTTGATGTCAGATTTAGCCTTTCTAAAAATAAATGGGTATAATTCAAAATAAAAAAACATTCTTCAGTCATGTCAGTATTAACATGCTTTATTTAGAGGTCTTCAGATATCAGACTGAAATTAAGAAACATGAAAGACTTTCTTTAAATCAATTAAGCTTACCATTAATGTATAAAATCTCTCCAAGAAATTCTTGTCTACCAAACTTGATGTTGAACTTGTCTGCCACTTCAGGTTCTCTGTCACAAAGAATGTGTTTCTTGTCCACAATGGATGTAAACCCATCACAATCAAATAGAACAAGTGCAAACATGCTACAAAAAAAAAAGAAGAAATTATTATCAAATTTCATATTGAGTAGGGGTTCAATGGTTTTTGACCTGAAAATTTAACAAAAGGCTTCCAGTACCCTGAATCCTTACCGGTAATGTTAAAATATGCCAACAGTCCGCCATAACATAAAATCATTGGAAAGCTTTATAAAACTGAGCATTTAAGCAAGCAAATGTATGGCACAATCTTCTATGGTACACAAGCTTTCAGGTACAATCCCCTATTTTTTGGCATTTAAGGGGTCGTAACTCCTGTAATGGTCATCTGACAATTTTGGCATAATGAACAATTTTGTAGAATTTAATAACCTGAACATTGAATTTAAGCAAGCAAAGCCTTTTCCCTATGGTTCACAACCTAAAAGGCCCATCGGTGGTACTAAGGCTACTAATATCCCTAGCTATGTAGTAAACTTTGAAAACTTGCAGATAGATAAAGATCACAAGAATACATTTATTGGAAAGAAGGAAGTCCTATTTTCCTTTTGAGTAATTTAAAAATAATACAGTTTGTTAAGTTATTAATTTTTGTTATGTACATGTATAAGAGTATTCTATTTAGTTTAGCAATAAAATTGTTTCTTATGTTGTTGTATATGTTGCAATTAATAAAAAAATGGACTTCATCTTCTATTTCTCCATTTTTACAACAGAGACATAGTCTGTTCTGTTTAGGTATGTTTTGATATTGACCTCTTTCTATAGCTAATTCATTAGCTCTTATTCTTAGTTTTGCCAGAGTTGATCTATCTGTTTTAATCTTACAAAGGTCAACATAATAAGGTCTGATATTAGATAAGTTTTCTAAATTTTGGAGTGTCACATCTTTAATTCGTCTTTCAATGATTGGAATGTTAATTTTCAGTAGAGATGGGTTATTAAAATTAAAAATGTATGAAAATCCAAGGTTGTTCAAAGATTTTTTCAGCGGTTTTACCCAAGAATTTGTTTCTTTTGTTGCTTCGTATACACTTTGTACAAGAGTACCATTTGATTCAAGAATGTGACACCAATATTTGATAGCCTGAATTGGGATCTTTGCATTAAGGGGTAGTCTATTTAGTTCTGCTAAACATCTAGCGTTGAAGGCCTTACAGTTGACTCCTAGTATATCTTTCAGAAATTTAATATGGAGTTTTTCAAAACGGAAAAGGGTCTGTGTAATTATAGCTAGGGCTTGAATTAAATCCCCAAATTTCACTCCCATAGAGGCAAATTGGGACATCTAAAGTCATGAAAGTGTCAAAAAGTTTTTTCTAGCAAGCTACATGGATTATTTAATCCAATTATTTTTTTTATTTTATAAAGAGCCTTTCGACCCTTTTCTGTTTACATAGTTCCAGTCCCATACTTTAAGATTACCTGTATATTTTAAAGTAATGCCTAAATAGCAGTATGAAGTTACAGTTTCTAGAAAGTTGTTTCCATAATTGAAAAAGTTTTTATGGGTTTTACCATTAGAGTTAAATACAATCACTTTTGACTTTGTAGAAGTCATTTGAAGTTTCCAAGAATTGCAGAATCTATGTGCAAAATGTAGGACATTAAGAGATTTTTGAAGTCCCCTTTCTGAGTTTGATAGGAGGACTATGTCATCTGCAAATAAAAACTGATTTATTACTGTGTTACCAATTACCAATGGATCAACTGTATTATGAGCAAGATCTTTCACCAAGTCATTTATGTATATATTAAATAACATAGGACTCAATACATCGTCTTGTTTTACTCCGCAAGAGGAGTTAAATTTCTCGCTTAATCCGCTTGGGAATTTTAATCTACATGATGTGTCTTGATACATTGATTGAATGACTTTAAAAATTTTGTAGGGAATATTTATATTGAGAAGTTAATAAAATAAACCAGATCTCCATACTGTGTCGAAAGCCTTTCTGAGATCAATAAATGCAGCAAAAACTTTTTTATTTGACTTTTGTTGTGTTCAATAATAGTGGCCATAACTCCTATAAAGGGTCATCTGACCATTTTGAAATGGTCAACAGAAAACGAAAGACGCATAGTGATGACATAAGCTCACATGGTCTTTGGCTATCATGGCTATGTGAGCTAAAAACTTATTTCTCAATTAATGTGATTAAAGAAAATTTACTAGAAAACTGACAGAACGGGCCCGCGGAAAAAAACCTAAGTGTTTTCAAAATCATTCAAACTTTGATTATCATGATTATAACCACTATTAGGCATGTTCCATGGAATGTGTATGAAACTTCAGAGCTGTTTTAAAATTGTTAATAGCATTTGAGTTTTATTGTTCAAAAATTCCAATTCTAAAAACATGTGATTTTCCATCAAAAATGAAGTTTTTTCCAATTATATTTAACAGATTTGCTCGGAATTAAAATATGCAAATCATGACATGCTAGATAGAAGATGTACAAAATTTCAGAACTGTATTGTTAATACTTTTTGAGTTTAAGTGTTCACGAAGTCAAATTCTCAAAATATGTGATTTTCAATTAAAAATGAAGTTTTTTTTCAAAAATAATTCACAGTTTTGCATTAAATTTAATATGCAAATTATGACATGATACCAAGTAGCTGTACAAAATTTCAGAACTGTGTTGTTAATAGTTTTTGAGTTTTAGTGTTCACATTAGAATTATTGATGGACTGACAGACGGGCAAAGTGAAAACTATTGGGCATCCGCATATTTGATGCAGGGCGCTAAATAATTTTTGTAACCTTTCAAAAAAGTTCTTCATAATTCCTGACAAACACACAGAACGTTAGAAGTTGTCTAAATTTGTAATTTTTTTTAGTGTTTTTTACTTGAATTTTATCATCTTTATGCATAAAAACATAATTTTCGCCAGTTTTAGGGGGTGCACGCCCCCTCTGAATCTGCCCCTGTTTATAAAACAATTTACCTACTGAATGCCAAAAGTTTGAACTTATTATTTATATGCTGAAAATCACCCCAACCCTGACAAATTTTAAAGATGTTTGCACATATTTGTTGAGTGCTGATGGGGGACTCTAGTTTGGGGAAAGAAACAGGTTTGTAATTTAGTACTTATTTAAATGTCATCTCATCCCCGTAATCTTTTGTCCCTAAAATTTTTTTTTTAAGAATTGGCTTGAAGACGAATACCTAATCCTTCTCCAATCTTACTTTAGTTATTTGTTTTAGTTAGTTATTAATTGTTTATGCATGTTATAAGAATAATAACAAGAACAATTTGTTTATAAATTTGCCAATCCTGGCGCCCACAAGAAGCAATTAAGTAAAATACATAAAATAAAAGAACAAAAAAACAAAAGATTGACATGATTAATAGGGTGATGACTGAGTTGTGACCTATTTCTGCCAGATATATACAGTATACATGTATAAAGATACTCTTAGGTGGTTCAGTATCAGTTTTATATAAAATATATATAGATAATATTCATAAATTTAAAAGTTGATATTTTGGGTGTGCCAAGATTTTGAAAATGGGACCACAAATTAAAAGATTTTTTGGGTGTAACGTCTTTGCTATTGATAGGAATCAACATGTATGCATGTCATGTATTATGAAATAATTTAGACATTGGCGATGAATTTCATTATATCTTTCACTCTAAAAGATGATAGAAAATAATTCATCAAATCAAAATATGAAGGATGCAACATG
Source organism: Arcuatula senhousia (assembly GCA_963971305.1). Classification (NCBI taxonomy): domain Eukaryota; kingdom Metazoa; phylum Mollusca; class Bivalvia; order Mytilida; family Mytilidae; genus Arcuatula; species Arcuatula senhousia. The sequence goes on along the minus strand of CAXARO010000600.1, from coordinate 64,360 downwards.
TACATGATGTACAGATAAATTGTGCAAGTTAAGACAAAATATGACATGGTTGTCTTTAATCAAGTACATGTTATCCCATAGAAGACATATGAGATTTTTCACTTTTTTGTTGAAATTCTGCATGTCAATTTTAGGAAATATTCACCCAAATGTTTCATAAACATGATAAATAGCATTAGTGAAGTGCCAAACAAAAGCTTTTAAAGTGGTGTTGCTGAAATCAAGACATCAAAGTGTGGGATCTATAATGCCATAATTATACAATGGAAGTTTTTAAAACTTGATGTATTTTAATATAGACTTCATTGTGATCTACATAATATTCCATTCTCAATTATGATTTACAAAAACTAAGTCTTATAATGTAGAGAGCATTCAATATTTTACCTAACTTGTGCAACTTATCTGTACATGTTGCAACAGGTACAAGGTTGCAACTTGTACACGACATATATACTGGTTAAAAAAATGTTTGCAATCCATATGAAGGCCCTTTAATCTCCATCCTTTATTGGATGTTGTGATTGTTAATAATCAAATGTTGGAGAAATGTGAATAAACTATATTACCTTTTTAATTTGACAACTAACACTGAAGGCTTGATATGGCTTTGTTAATTAGCTTGGGTGACAGGTGGATTTACATAATCAACAATGCACGTAATTTAAAAATGCTTTGAACTTTGATCTTTGAAACACTGCTTAAGGAAGATCATAATGACAATTTTGTGGCTTTTTTATTTATAGAAAGATGGTAAGCGGGAGATTTTGGCATGCATAAGCTCGGAGACTGGAGATACCAGGAGTCTCCCTGTAAAAACGGGAGAGTTAACATGTCTTGTTTGGTTTTCTTATATCAAAGCAATATCTAAATGTAACATTAACTTTTTATAATAGAATTCTGTTTCCTTCTGATATTGTGTCAAAGAATAATAAATAAAAAGGGTAATATATATCTCTGTAGTCTTTAGTATATAAAAAGTGGTCTTTCATGACATGCAAGAGGGGGAAAATTGATATTTTTTGTCTCATAAATGTCAAAAGGGCCGTCTTTGGTAAAGGTTTAAAGGAGTGGCCTTCCAAAGTACAAATGAGTTCATGCAAGAGAAATGTTGGTTTTGACATGTGTTTGCGAAGTGGTGGTGTAACAAAAGTGTGGACTCTCATGAGGGGGACTACTGTATTTTCTCTCCATTTTTTACATTGTAAGGGATGTATACCTTCTATGTTCATCATTGTTCATTGGTGAACAGAACTACAACCTTGACCTTATTACATATTTTGTAGATCAAAATTTGTGCTTTATGCCAAAATGCAATTTAAAGGACAAGGTACGGTAAGGCCCGTATTTGGCCCCCTCTAAAACTGAAAAATAGAAAACCGATCTAGAGAAAAGTCCTTTTGTTATTTATTTAGTCAAATGAATGAAGAAGATAAAACAACTAAATTCATCAGAATTTTTCATGTTTATTATTTGAAATTGCTTGTCAAATATGGTGAATATGTACGATTTCTGTCAAATAGCGGAAAATGGACAATATTTGGGTAATATTTTCAATTTTTAGATGCCAGCGACTACTTAGACCACAGTTAATGTTTATGAACTTTAATTTGCACTATAAAATGGTTATAAATCAGTTGAGAAATCCATGGTCTACGTTGTCGCTGGTCATTAAAAATAACAAAATAAGCATGAAAAATGACATATTTCGACGATTTTGATACTTTTGAACTACTTTAAGTCTCTATAAAATTGAAATTAGAGTAGATGATGGAAAATTTTTACCATTGTCAAAAAAATTAATCATCTTACTTGAAACCTTAGTGATAATTAGATCATTTACTTTGGATTTGATTTTCTTTAAATAGGGGGGCCAAATTTGGCCCTTTCTGTACCTTGTCCTTTCCTATACATACATGACATACATGATCACAGGTTTAAAGTAAAAGATTATTTAATTGAGCTTACTATGTGCAAAATTCATACAAAAAATCAAGAAAAAGGGCAATTACTCCTACATGGGTTGTTACATTTTGTAGGTTTACTTTCAGTGAAGGTAGATCTTGACTTACTGCTTTTTATGAAGACAAAAATTTTAATAATATGCGTGTACCAGCTAGAAATTTAGCTGATTTTTTTAAGAAGTTTGATACAAATTGGCCATGTGGACAACATTTCGATTTTTACCAACATATCAACATGATCAAAACAAACAAAAATGTATTTTGAAGTGAGAGCATGTAAAGCTCTTGGTTTAAAATAATTTTATATATAAATTTCTTCTTTATCATGTATGTCTGTTTAAGGTTTCCCTACCTATCCCTTTTTGTCTGTCTAATCAAGTCCATTATATGAGGGTATAGATAGGGTTTACTGAATGGAGAATACCCATACAGAATTTTATATCCGTTTTTAGTCTGGTCAGTGTCTGGAAACATTCTGGGTTGATTCCGTTTTTAGTCTGGAAACATTAATTAGGTTTGTTTCTGGTTTTGGTCCGTAAAAGGGTGGGGGATGGAACGATTTCCCGGAAAACTGACCACTTACGGATGTCTGGATAACATCCGGATATTCTGAACAACACAGACCATTTCCGGACATATGTCTGGTTTTGGTCCGTAAAAGGGTGGGGGATGGAACGATTTCCCGGAAAACTGACCACTTACGGACGTCTGGATAACATCCGGATATTCTGAACAACACAGACCATTTCCGGACATATGTCTGGGTTAAGTCAGTAAAATGGGTGGGGGATGGAACGATTTCCCAGAAAACTGACCATTTACTGATGTCTGGATAACATCCGGATAGATCTGAACAATGCACAGACAATTTCTGGACATCTGTCTAGGTTTTACAACTAGAGAAGAAGTACCAACTATATTTACAACTAGATGTCTGGTTTTTGTTCCCATGTCCTTTAATTGTCCGTGTATGGAAAATATATATTTATACTGTACGAGTTTCATGAAAATCGTTTGAATTGATTAAAACATTATGCTCTGCATTGTAACTCTTGATTAACATGAATGTGGATTTGTGAACTTTAAGTCAGACATAGCAAAATTTAATGTCTGGAATTCTTTTGTAATTTTTGTTCCAAACTTTATAAAATTAAATCAACAGAAAATAAATTGTCAATGCACAGTATTTAAATACTCTATATATTTGATATAATGATGACATAATTAAAATTTAAAGTGTTAAACAGATTAAATAAACTTTGAAGTTTTTAACATATTATAAACATATGACATAATCAAACTGAAATACTGTAAGCAAGCTGACAAAGGATAACCCCGCTATAACAAAGTCTAAGTCCAATTATCTTCCTTGAATATCTAACAGCAACCAAAATTTTCCATTCACATCTCCATGTAAAGTTTCATCAAAACTCATCAAGCTATTTAGAAGTAGTTTTGCTTATGAGGTCTCCCGGTATAAAAAGTTTAAGTCCAATTATCTCCCTTGAATGATATCCAACAGCAGCCTAAATTCTTCAGGCGCATCTCCATATGGTGTACATCCTTTGTGTAAAGTTTCATTAAAATTTATCAAGGGGTTGAAGACGAGTTGTGCTTACCAGGTATGTTGACAGACAGGGTGATTCCACCCCAAACTTTGTTTGCAGGGGTATAATAAACTTTGAATTGTTTAACATATTGTAAACATGTAAATATCAATAATTGCAGAGTTCATCTTAACTTATAATATCACAGGCCTAGATTCAGCTTATCTATAAAATGTATAATGAAGGTCACTGTGACCTACACTTGCTTCTGATCTAACATTCATAAACAAAGTTTGATGATTCTACTATTGTGTAGTTGCCAGTGTTTCCCAAATTCCGATAGACGTACTGATTGAAAAAAAAAATCTTTTGGTATGATAAAAATTTCTAGATAATAGTTAAACATACATGTATATAGCAGAAAATTGTCAAATTTGAGTTTCAGTCTGACAAAACCAAAAACAATTTGGAATAGTCTGAGTTGCTGATATATGAATCGATAAGTTAATTGAATGTAATTCAATAAAGCAGAGAATGTAGGTCACATTGTCCTTCTTCCACATATGAACTTATTTGAATGAGGACACTGCAGACACAATACTTTTTAGTAGAGATGAACTAAGTTAGGGGCCATCCATAATTGTCAAACATTTCACAAGTGTGGAAAAAACCAGCTAGGGGGTGTGGTTTTCTATGTGTGTTTTGTTAAACATCTGGATTTTATTTCATATATACTCCAGATTTAAAAATTAATACAAATTTTCATCATGGGAGATTCAAACTTGTAAAATATCTAATATATTGTTCCTGCCTATATATTCTATTATTTTATCGATTGAAAGTGTATTGCAAAGATCATTTGAGTAGAAAAATGAATGTTTTTCCCAGAAAAAGTATGATGGAACTATCTAAAACAGTTGTCTGTATATCATAGCACTGTATAAACATTTTATATTGATAGATTAGAAACTAAGTTTTAATGTTCCTTTAACTTTCTTTAACTTGTCTGACACAAATTTACCAAATGTCTAATATTTTTGTCGTTGAAATTTCCGAATATTAAATTCAAAATTGTTTAAAACACCAGGTTTCTTTCCTTACAATGCACATGGTCGATATCCTCGGTGCTGGATTTGGCTTCCTTGTTCGAACGTTTTGGTTTTGAGTATTTTTCGTTTTCAATAGTTTGGGTTTTTGATCTTCCAAAGTTTTGATTCAAATGCTACAGATGCGAGGTTACTCCTTGAAATATCGATAAATAGCATATCCAAATTAACCGTTTATACCCATTTTGGTATTTGTATTTCTAATTAAGGTCAAGGATGGTTGATGTAAAGAAAGGTGAAAATGGTTGACAATTATGAAAGACCCATAAAAAGTACAGAAAATAAAATATAATAGTAAATAATATCAGAATTGTCAAATATCACTCATTTTTCTTTCTCTTGGGTGTCTTCTTCTTCTTTCTGAAAAAATAAAAATAAAAATAATATATTACGTACATATAAAATGGTAATAATTTAAATGTATATGCAGGATTAGATGTCAAGCAGATATAAATACTTCAGTAAGACCTTTCAAGATCTATTCTTTGAACAATTATTTGGATGCATACAAATTTCAGAACAAAGCAATTAAGTAAAGAGACCATTTTGCCCCTCAGAGAAAAATGTAGAACAAGAAGTTGATGTCAGATAGACCCGAAAATCGATCTCAATCAAAGACTAAGAGGCTCCATTCTTTTTTTCAGAACCATACCATTTACTAATTATTAGAAAACATTTCAAAATTTTTAAAATTTTATACCCTACGGGAGAAAAAAATGAAGATAGGAAGTAGATGGTTAACAGAGCCAAAAATAGATTCCAACATATCCATGATATCAGACCTCACCTTGCTTTAAAATTTCAAATTCCTTTATCTACATGTACTGTAGTATAGTTTCTGAGAAAACATGCAGTTGATAAGAAATTTTTCCCTATGCATCTGCCCATCATTCATCAAACTATTTTAGTGGGTAGTCACAAACCTTAGCAATTCCACAACATGGTTACTCAATGCCTTCTTGATTTTTGATTTGGTCATCTGTGGAAGGTTAATAACTTCTTCTTTTTTTATTCCAATGGCACATCCTGTAAAAGAATTGAATACATGTCCATGCGATGTTTACATTACACATATCACTTCATATTATTTTGAATTAGGGCTATTCCAGAACTAATTGCATGGGGGGGGGGGGGGCTTTTTATATACTCCCACCATGCATAACATTTTATATGATTTTCCTTTTATGTTCAATAGGCAAATGCTCTGAGGGCAAATATCTCAAAATACCACCATGCACATATAAAATTTTAACTATTTAGTGCCATCCGACCCTCAAGGCGCTTACAATTACTTATGGAATAGCCCTTAATGCAATTACAATCACTTCTCACAGTAAATATGAGCAAAGAAGAATTAATTATATAAATTTATAATGTTACTATTGTGACATGTACATGTAAAACTTTATTTTGATCTGGAAATTAACTAAAAACAAGAAAATGCATGATATTTGACAGTAACAGAAATTCTGCATGCACATCTCCATATAATGTACATCCTTCCTGTAAAGTTTCATCAAAATTCAACAAGCGGTTTAGGAGGAGTTGCGCTTACGAGGTATGTGGACAGACAGACAGACAGGGTGATTCCTATATACCCCCAAACTTTGTTTGCTGGGGGGGGGGGGGGGGTTTAATTATTACCTTCTATTGCATCTTTAATTTGATCATCCACAGCTGTGTATGATGTGAACATTTTGAGTTCATCTGCTGTATAAAAACAGCGTAGTAACCGTGTGGCTATACGGGATCTACTTTTGACCCCAGATAGCACACCCTGCAGCTGATTGCATGTTATAAACACACAGGAACCAGGAACCAGTTCAACCATCTTTAAAACAAAAAAAAACATCAAATTAGATAGGCTATATTGATACTTTGTTACTTTGGTATGAGCATTACAAATATTCATCTGCAACTGTTCCTTTGTTTTGATGTTCAAAATGTGTGCAAAGGTCCGCGCTTTTACACACCAATAAAACTAAAAAAATATTGCATTTACTGTATATAATTACATTCCAATCAAATACATGTATATTAAATATTTGCACAGAAAATTGAACGGATTGCATGCGTTATATTCTTTAAATTACTCTGCGTAATTTGTTGTCATAGTGGCACATGCTGGTGAGTTTTATACAGAAATAAAACAGTACTATTGTCCAATAGAATTAGTGCTATAACTTAGCATGTAATTATTTAAGTAATAACAAGCAATGGAAAAAAGGTGAAAAGGTGTCTCTCAGGACGACAATCATAGAGAGAATAGCATATTGTTGGTTGCAATGTTTAGTCCTTGATATTATATAGCAGTGTACAAAATTTCATCAAGTTCTGACTTGTAGCTTCCAAGAAATTAGAAAATGTGGTAAAGTGTGGTGGATGAACAAAGGAACTGAAAAACTATAAATGATTAAAAATAATTAAGTGCGACAATGAGAAAAGTAGCATCTATGTCTTCAATAGTCTCAGGCAAACAGACATTGGAAAACGAGCCTATTGCAGTATGCTGTTTAGTCCTTCATATAATGAAACAGCTGTACATATTTCACTAAGATTGAGCTGAAAAATTGTATACCCCAAAACAAAGTTGGTGTGGTATGAAAATATCCCAGAACAAAGTTGGCGAGAAATGATATAATTATTATAAACATTATTCAACTGTGTACTATGACAATTCTACAAATAACCATAAGTAGACTTCGGAATTTTGTTTATGTTTTAGAGATTTTATCACAAATCAAGACTAACAAATGCTATTACCTTGTGCTTCCTAGCAAAATCCGGGCTATACACCCCTGCTGTTATATGGTAGGAGCCCTCTCCCTTCTGCTCATTAGTTACTGAAAAAATTAAATTCATAATAATATCCCTCCAAAACTTCCACAGCATGTTATCCAATCAGCAAGCGTTATGACTGCGTTTACAGTAAATATTGATCACTAGTCAATAGTAATTGCAACAATTGACTGGCAACAGCAAAGTCATTCTGTTGTCGAACATTCGTAAATGAGGTAGAATAATAGATTATGTTGATACCACCATTTGCCCGCTTAAATGACCATTATTTAGCATTAGGCCTGTGGGAAAATGTTGCTAAAATCATCTTGAGTTTCAGCAAGGGGATACATTTCTAATATAATCTTATTAAAATAGATGTAATAATTCTAATAAATACCTCTTGCCAGCTTTAGCTTCAGCGCCTCTAATTGGTGTTTGTATGGGCAGTTAAGTCCATCACATAAGGTATTCAGCTGTAAAATAAGTCACATTTTAGAATTCCATTTGCACCAAGAAAGATTCAATTCATACTTTTTTCAATAATTATAAAATATACATAAATTATGTATTACTTAGTTTGTTTTAGTGTCTATTTTTGTTTATTTATTGGTATTAATAACAAGGTTTTAGATTCGGTTTTTTGCAGTGTTCAATCTAGAGCGCGCCATTGCCCCATTCCCGCATTTTTTGTTCAATTGACGCACTTGAAAGAATCTCCTGGGTCATTACTGGCGCAACGTAATTTTCATTGTTTTGAGAAAGTCCCTTCAATTTTACCGGAAATTCAACTGCTTGAGAAAGTCCCTTTGAAATTTACCGGTAATGTACAGAATAAATGCTTGATCCTAAGTACGCTTTTTATCAGGTACAATATAATAATAATTCAAGCGTGTATATCACGTAGTCAATATTATTGATTTTGTCGGACGTGTTGCTCATGCTTCATCATTTATGAAGCATATTTTCTCATGTGTAATTAACTCTCCTAGGAGTGAAACAAGCTAAAACCGCGGTAATCATAATAACGCAGGTGCCGCGCCAGAGGAAGCTGACAAAGAAATTATTGAAACTGCATAATCCGCAATACATCAAGCTCGAAATCAAATCTTGCCAAACATAAATACTTTCAGGATGGTTGGTTAACGGACATTAAACAATAAACTAGACTAGACACGTACACATTAATTTATACAGGAATATTATAAAACAACTTATGGTAGAACTTTGCTTCACGTATAACTATAAGTCCCAATTTATCCCTTTATTTTGTCTTAAAAACTGAAACATAAGCAGGCTCACTTTTTGTCCATTGCACACTCCATTCTAAAGGTTTTATATGATTGGCCCCTACCTACAAATTATGGCCCCCTATGGTGAGTTATGTGGGCCAGCATGACCCCCTGTGGCCAATTTCTAGATTGAACACCGTCTTTTGGCTTTGTTTTGTATTGGTAAGTGTTTTTTTGGTCCCGATGGCTGCGATATCGCAGATGGGACAATAGGCAAATAGCAATCAATCAATCGATCATTTTGTAATATTTCAACTTCGGAACTAGAGGAAATGACTATAAGACATCGATGCCCGGTTTTAATTTTAAATACGGGGTAAACTAGTGAACCTAGTACTACCCAAGACCAATCTACATGGGAAGTATCAACTTTATACTGTATAGTATCTGAGAAATTGACCTAGCTAATCGCAAACCAGATGGACGGACAGACAGAAAAGGGTAAATATAAAATATGCCACTTCCACTTTCATGATTGGGGCATAAAAATATATGTTAATGGAATGTGTCAGAACAACATTGATACCTTGCTTGTTGATTAAATTCTTACAAAAAGATGAACCTGAAAGGTTCTAGTTTCAGGTTCTAGTATGTTTAGATTTAGATTTAATTGACTCATCAACTTACCAAGACTTTTTTTTTCTTAGGTACTACAGGCAAATCCTCTTGGTTCTCTCCATCTATAAAATTTTATTAAAATTTATTTTCAAGAAAAATTGTAAAAATGCCTATTTGCCTATCCATTAATGTATAAATCATAGTTTGTTTTTGCCCACAAAAAGGATATCACCTCTTCCTACAAGAAAATTTGGGGGATCAAAATTTCCTGGTAGTATGCAAAACTACATATAGTGTACTTCATATATATTATATATTATGTATATATCAAAATTCTGTTCAGTTGTTTGGACAGACAGACATAAAATGTCCCCAAAACACAGTTTGTGAAGACTTAATTATGAATTAAGTTTGTTTAAATGACGTCTCTCCTTGTTACCCACCCCTGTTAAAATTTGGGGAATCAAAATTTCCTGTTAAACTACACACTACCGTGTACTAACTAAATACCAAGTTTTGTTTAATTCATTTACATTCATTAGTTTCTTAGCTTGATTTGGCAGAGGATCAAGTGCAAACTGTATATTTGTTTTAGCATTTAAAACATAATTACCATTTTCATGAATTCTTTTTTTGGCTATCAGTTGATTTGTTCTGGCTTTACTTGCAGACTGAAATAACATAATACATTCACACTTTAAAGCAAACAACTCTGAGGGCTATTCCAGTAAGATATATCTGGAAGGGGAGGAACATCATTTTAAAAAAAAATTATTGGTGGGGGCATATTTTCCAAGTTGTTTTACACAATTTATTTTTATGATAGAATAAAAATAATTGTTGGTGGTACCCCTTTCAACATGTGGCAATGCATTCCTCCCCTTCCAGATAATTTTTTTATGAGATGGCCATACACCAGTCCATGGACTTCATGAAAATTTGACCACAAGTAGATCTCATTATGCTAAACGTTTCCATTATATATATGTAACGACATTTTGATATCTGCCACTTTTTTGAGTTATTCAGCAAAAACAGTCTTTTTATCTACTATTTTGACATGATGTCCTAAGTAATGACAGCCTTTTTTAAAGAATAAAAAATTCCCATTGATCATTATGTGTCAGTTACCCAAAGTAACAAATTAATAATCATACTAACTGAATTATGCCGAGGTGTTTATTGTTGACAGACTGATGATGATGGATGCTAATTGCAATACCTCACAGGAAGTCAATTATATATGCAAGAAATCTCCAGAATGCAACAATTATCTTTAAGATAAAAAGTTGTTACCTTCTTGGTGCTTTGGAAGCCATCTTCTTCCCCCTGGTCATCATCATCATCATCTTCATCACCATCATCACCAACATCACCATCATCATCTTCATCATCATCATCATTATCGCTCTCATCGTCAACGTCATAATCTGGATCTATTGGATCTAGTTGATTTTTAGACTGACTAGGTTTTCTAAAATTTAAATGCTATTATTAAGAACAATACAAAAACTAGAAATCCAACAAAGTCAGGAAGAACCCTGTTTGTAAACATTTATAAAGTTGTTTTTTTAATTTCTCACAGATTTGCATAAAAATTTGAAATGAGAATCTTCATATGGTACTGAATCGACATGTAAAATTTCTGATTTCTACTTGTAGTTTTCAAGTTTTAAGTCTTTGGGATGGACAGACAGACAGACAAAGTAAATACTATAGGCCCCAGCGTTTTCAATGTGGGGCCCTAATAATTCCGCAATTTTATACAATTTTTGGGGCAGGGTAAGAATTACATTTTATATTTTCATCAATTTATCAACTTTAAGTAACTAGAAAGAAGCCATCCATGGATAGCATATATGTTGCCTGCCACATAAGCTTTTAAGCAGGAAGTAAATTATATAGGAGCATAAAACGGCTTTACATGGTATAGTTAATTAGTAATATGATAGGAAGAATTATGTAAAATTTCAAGCCTCTGTAGTATATGTAGTTCCTGAGAAAAGTATGTGTTATGAAAATATTTCCATATACATATATATGTCATATGTGAAAAATTTTATTAATTTATTATTCATCATATACCTTGAACCAATTTATACCTTTTCTCCACGGATAAAGAATGTAGAATGTCAGGACTAATTACACTGTTCATGAAGACAAGGTTTTCATACCTGGCGTTGTTTGCCTTCTCCTCATAACTTAACTGGATCTGAAATGTAATAGCTAGTGTAGTTGATAATTCACTTGACAATTTAATATGGGAACGAAATGTACTTCTTTTATTTTTTGTAGCTATTACTGTATAAGTTGGTTTCGTGGGAGCTAAATTTCGCTGATCATTTCTATAATAAAAAGCTTTGCCGAGTGCAGCATGATACGATCGCAACATGTCAAACCCTGTATGGATAGTCAATTGCTTTGACACATGCAGCCCATGGTGGACTGATAAAAGTTTTTGACACATGCATCCTTTGGTGGACTAAGTTCACAAGAAAAAAATAATTCCGACCAGAGATGGCTCTCATTTTCTTAATTTCCATTATTTGAGAACAAACAGGCAAAAAAAATAAAATCAGACCACAAATAAAAGTTTCGATTTTAGACACTTTTGACTCCTAATTACATATACTGTATAAGTTGTTTTTTTCGCGGGTATCTAATTTTCGCTTTTTTCGCAGTACTTGGCAACTCGCGAAAATATGAACCCGCGAAAATTTAAACTGGTAAATAGTATATGTTAAGCGTATACTCGCATAAAAGTAATCGCGAAAATTAAATTCCGCGTAAAAAAGATCTTTCATTTTTTAAGAAATCCGCGAAATTTAGCTCCCGCGAAAAAAACAACTTATACGGTATATAAATAAGTGTCAGTAATTTGAGATATATTTTGGTTAAAATGCATATAAAATTTGGATCTAAGGGAGATAACTCTGTAAAGTCATACAAAATCCCTATCATTCAAACAGAAATTTTTCTCCATCCTCTGACACTTGCGATGTTTCTTCATTAGAAGGCTAATTGTAATGACATTTTTTTCTGTCAAAACCATATGTTTTTGAAATCAATGCATGATTAAACAATTTTCAATTTTGCCTGTCAGATTCTTACAGAGAATTGGACTTAATTCATTGAATTCTGTTGAGATGATTTTTGAAATTGTGTCTAACAGACAACACGGACACCAAGTGATGGCAATACCTCAGCTAAAAACAAACCTCTGTGTGATCTTTATCAGCAGGATTTTCATCTCCTTCCTGTTAATAAAAACAATCAAAATTAGATGGAATTGACTTAATTGATTATATCAAGCTTTTTTGTATTTTTAAGGAAATTAAAAATCCCTGTGACAATTTTAAGAATTAGAGCAGAGACAGTTTACTTTTTATATAATTAAAAAGCTGTGAGCAGCTGCTCACGAATCAATATCCCCCACCCCCAAATATCAAAAGAAATATTTACTGGCCGTTGACAGTAAGTGTTAAAGATTTGTGTTTAGAATTATATTTGTCTCATCGTGCAGTTCATTGGGAAGTCCCTGACAGAAATCTCAAATGCTGACCAGCAATCATCCTTAAGAGTAATTTTCGATCTCGTGTAAAAATCAATATCTTCGCCCTTCAATAACCATTGTTGGCATTGACCAATCGCCACCGTTGATAAATTGAAATGAATTACAATGATTGTTGTTGACTTGTCAAAGTATTTCTCGACGATGACAATTTACTACTCAACACATTTCGTTCACACTTAATTTCATTGACAGTAAAATAAAACATGCACAGATTGTGTGAAAGATTCATGAAAATCCATCAAGGTATCTAAAAGGAGTTGCAGATAAGAGATTGGTGTAATGGAAGGTGAATTGGAAGGACAGACAGACGGACACCAACATCACTATATACCTCCACTTTTCAAGCAGGAGGTATAAAAATATATGTGTGGACAGGGTTATGGCTAAGGTTGTTGCCTCTTTGAAATACTCCCCATTTCCTTTGATTTCCTATTTGCAGACTGAATTGTGTGTGGAATTACAAAAAAAGGTACAGGATTTTTTTTTTTAATTTTGCCCAAAAATGTTTTATGTGGAATGGTACAATCTTACAAACCTCAGAATCTTCATCACTAGATGCTCTAGAGTTGTCATTTGCTTTCTGTTAAAAAGACAATTATTTATAAATTTAAATAAAATATTAATTTTTTAACAAATTTTTGCAATTATTTAAAAATCAAAAGTTAGATTAACAAGGATGCGTCAGAACGACACTGATGCCCCGCTGACAGCATTGATTAATATGCATAAATTTGTTTTTCAAAATTTTAGTTTGGATTATCTCTCTTTGTTCAGTATGATGTACCTGAAAGGTGTTCCTGAAAGGTAAACCTATAAGTTTTTCAAACAGACAGACATGAAGGAAAAGACAAATTTGCAGGTACAATGTGTAGTACTATTCATAATGAAGCAGTGTACAAAATTTGGCCTATATATGAAAAGGGGAATACTAGTACTGATCTACTAGCTAGTATAAATTCTAATATTTGTGAATGCTATGAAACAAATGCTAAATGGCAAGGTCACAATATAAATTTATGGCAAATAATAAATGAAACCTATAGCAATTAAAATTCATGTGCGTGTGTATACCTTGTTAAGGGCAAAACTCATAGTTTTTGCCTGACATTTCAATGCTTGCAATTCCACTTGTTTTTTCTCTAGCAGCAATTCCCGTTTTTCTTCTGAAAACATTATTAAGAAACTAATAATATATGTTATTATTCTGAAAACATTATAAAGAAACTAATAATATATGTCAGTATAATACATTTTAAAGGCTATTGCATATTTCCTGAATCAATCGCCCAGACATTTGGTAAGCCAAAGATAAATACACCATCACACATTATTTAAGTTTGCACTTCATAATTTTGTGGACTATATAAATTTTAATGTTCCGTGAAGAATGAACTTGCTTAATTGAGTAAAAAAAATACCTTTGCTTTTTTTCTGTTGTTTTACATCAATCTTTTTTGTCTTTGAACCTTCTTTTCTTTTCACTGGCAGCTTTCCTTTCTTCCCTACTGTTTAAAACAAAGATGTCATCATTAACAAATGTCTGTCCAGTGGTTTGAGGATTGGGCAGAAAAGTTTGAAATTTTTTTTTTGGACAAAATATTAGTTGAAAACTAGAAAAACTGAGCAGCAGCTCACGAATCAATACCCCCCTCCCCTCTCCTCCCCCCCCCCCCCCGAAAAAAAAAAATAAAAAGCTTCGCCGAGCGCAGCATGGTACGACCGCAACATGTTGAACCCTGTATGTTTAAGGCCCAATATGGATAGTCAATTGCTCTGGACACATGCAGCTCATGGTGGACTGACAAAGGTTTTTGACACATGCAGCTTTTGGTGGACTTTCTATTCACATTTTAAATGGATTTTTTTTGTTCAAAAGTAGATGAAATAGCAATTGGCTCAACTAGGACCAAAGTTATTATAAGAACAAATAAATATTTGAATTTTTTGCCCCTTTTGGGAAATGAGAAAATTGTCCTGTCTAACCTTAGTTCTCTGCTTCTCCAACTAATCATGCTATTATATTACTTAACCAATCGGCAATGCACTCATAGCTTCCTTTCACAAAATTGATGAAATAATAATTACCATGTTTTTTTCCTTTTGGGGTTGTAGTCTCTGCTGCAGATTTCAGTGTGTCCTTGATCTTAGGGATCACATCCTTGCCACCTAAGATAACAATTGAATATATATGTACATTGAAAATATCCATGCAGGCAATGAATAACATTAAAAAGATGTATTTTTGTGTATCATATAGGTTAAAAATATGCTAATTTTCAAAGAAAGTTATCAAAAAGATTGACTTTATTCTGTATATATAAATGGGTTTTTTCATCAATTTTGCTCACTCTAGAATAGATATATATTGTGACTCCAGAGGTACCTCTGACGGCCAAACATGTCTGATAAAAAAAAATCATTAATTTACATATATATATACAGTGGTGGGGTCTAGAAAAAAGTGCCTTCCAATAACCCACCTATTCCATGTATTCATTTATTGAATAATCCTAAGTTACAAACCCTGGTTAAAAACTCTTTGTAGCTATATGTGTTTAATACATTAGAAAAAAAGTACCTTTTCCCCCTTTCGGATCTTTTCCCTTCTTTAATAAAATTCTTTCTTCTTTTTCTTTTACTTTAAGCATTACATCTTTGCTTCCTATAATCATAAGATAGACAAGCTTGAAAAAAGTATAAACTATCATATTAATATTTAAACATGCTCACCTGTAACCTCGTTTGACCTATTAAGGCTATTTATAAGATTTATCAATCAAATTTTCTAAATTTCTACCTTTCATTGAACCTGCAGGCAGCATAGGGGGATATAGTATAACTTTCTTGCCGTTTTGAAAAGACATTATTTTCAACTTAAACAACTGTTCTTTATTAACTTCCTCTGTCATATTTCGTCAATATCGAATATTATCAGTTTTAAAAGCTATTTTCTTCGACATAGGTAAATTCTCCTAATGAGTTATGTTATGTTCCACATATTGACTCCTATTTATAAATCAGTGTATTGGTCATTCAAGAATTAAAATAGTAAACAAGACACTATAAACTCTCCTTACTTGCGTATTCTGAACATTATATTGATGCAAATAAATAATTAATTTTTTTGTCACTCATTTTAAATATTTGTTTAGCCAGTCAATCTTAGTTTAATATTTCCTTAAAAGAATGTGTTTTGGATTGTAGTACATTAGTTAATAACTTGACATCAACAATATCTTCAATAGGTAGATTTCGCAACCTGTGTAATCTCAGAACAGATATTTCTATATGATTGTGTCCTATCTTTGAACGGGAGTGATTTTGAAAAATATAAAACAATAAGATCATGAAGATTGCTACCTGTAATACCCAAAAGACCAATTGTGTAAAGGCTGCATCCAATTAGATTTCAAAAACTCTTATAAATATAGGACGGTTTATGCTATATGACACAAAAAAATTATTTTGAACACTACTTATATATACCTATTGCTAGTAGAACAGCCTTATAAAAATTGTGGTCATTTGGCCACTCAACCATAATTTCTGATTGAGTGACCAGATTAGCTGGGTCCTGATCAACATCTATTTTGTCGCCAGTGACAATTAGTAGTTCGTCGTCCTCGATGAATCGGACTAGAAAATAATCACCTGAAATACAAAGATAAAAAGGAACCTTTTATTACTTTGTCTGCTCTAGAGCAGTGATCAGTGGTTTTAGACCTTAATACTTTATTTCAGAGTGAGACTGTACCAATTTGCAAATTGTTCTTGGGTTTCATTCATGGAAATTAGCACAGGACCGACAGACAAACCCTGGGTGTAATAGCTCGTTTGTGCTATAATAGCTCATTTGATGGTATTTAGTATCAAATGAACTATAATTTTCATGAAGTAAAAAAAAAATTTTTAGATTTGAATTTTTTGTTGTTATGTCGCATATTACCATGTTATGCGCAACATTTTTTGTAAAAGAAGATGGCCTGAAATATTCATGGTTTTCCTGATTGATACTACTAAAATTTGCAAATTTCCATGACTATGTCCAAGAAAAACCATTTGAAATTACTACTATGTTTCTTTACAAAAAATGATCAGCAATATATACATTTATGGGACAATCCAACAAAAAATTGAAAATCTAAAATATTTTTTTTTACTTCATGAAAAAAATAGTCCATTTGATACTAAATACCATCAAATGAGCTATATAGCACAAATGAGCTATTACACCCAACATGGTAAATGTGTTTAAACAAATAAATATTGTATTGCATTTTCACAAAATCGTTTGAAAATAATTTTCACCTGGTGAATCTCTGTTTCTATAGGAATACTAGCTGGGTTGTACATTGATTTGAATATAATATTAATGCCTACTGCCCAGGGGTTGATCCAGGGGAAATCTTGATGTTATTACCGGAAGTGCTTCAATATCTATAAATAAGATCGGAAACACACAAGACATGAGAAAAATCCGGATTAAACAATCAGAATTTGGTGAAAGAAAAGGCAAATTTCTACTTTTTAAATTGAAAACCTATCTATGGCATACACAACTGCCATTAAAGGCCTCAAATGGGCCAAGGCCAAGGGCAAGGTTGCAGGTGGGTTTTATGTGGGCTGCGGGCCGGGGACGCCGATATTGGGTTTATATCAATAACAATAATTTCAGAAGCTGCAGATACATTGCATGCTGGTAATATTAATAATTTATAAGACATAATAATTTTTTATACGTTACAGTCAAATAACTGTGGTACTTTTATCCTTCTAATCATTTCTCTGGCAAAATATGTCGTCTGCTAGCTAATATCCCGCCAAAAACATTGAAATTTTGCAAAACGAAACTGATAGTGCATCATGTGTTAATTATGTAAATAAGTCATGCAAAAAATAATTTGAATGAAATATAAAACAACAATAAGTTTCATAATTATAAGGTACGAAAACACCTGACAGTTTACATATTTAGAGAGAATGCGAACGTTTCGTTTTTTTCATAAATTAGAATTTTGTATATAAAAATCTTAGTCATTCGCGCGTTTGAACGCGAGGAAATTCACTACAGGACAATAAGTATTAGCTTGCATCGATACTCACCCATTTTGAAACAAATGGCAGCACGGGGACGTGGTCGTCGTCGTAATGTTGGCGATTATTTATCTGATCCTCAAGCAAAAATTCCGCGTACCACTTTATACAGACACAAGAAACAAAACGCCAGTGGGAGGCAACAAATAAACAACGTAGGTCCTCTACTGGTAGGTGATAATGGTCGAGATCAAAGTGATTATGTCCCCCATTTCTACGAATTACTTTTAGAATCAAACTCTAAACAGTCCGACGACGATGAAGCATCTGAGCATTTCGAAAGAGACGATAATGATGTTGATGATGAAGTTACATCTTTATTGGAAAGTATTCTTCAAGTGCAAATCGAGGAAACTTTGTTTGACAATGATCCTTGTGACGATTTGTCGGATTTGGACTTTCAATCTCAGTTTGATTTAGATGAACAATCATCAGGTAGTCCTGAAGAGAACTTATTTCCAGGCTCCCGGCTTAAAGTGCAAGAGCTAGTGTTATTGTTATTAACTTTAGCAACGTCTTGTTCAATACCATTTACCACTTTAAACTTTATCATGAAAATAATAGAATTAGTGTG
Source organism: Arcuatula senhousia (assembly GCA_963971305.1). Classification (NCBI taxonomy): domain Eukaryota; kingdom Metazoa; phylum Mollusca; class Bivalvia; order Mytilida; family Mytilidae; genus Arcuatula; species Arcuatula senhousia. The sequence goes on along the minus strand of CAXARO010000600.1, from coordinate 45,873 downwards.
TCCTAAAGACAACAAGTGTCAAACTTCAATGAGAGGTATCCACCAGTTCATACAAACACTAAACATTCCATTGAGGAAACATTACTATTGTGTAAAGTGCTTCTTATATAAGGGCCAGGGAACCAAAGACGATCAGAATGTGCCATGCCCATGCTGCAAAACCAAATCAACTGGTCATTTTATAGATGTTCCTATGCTTGGCGAATTGAAAAAAATCATGGAGAGTAAGTGGAAAATAAAAACATTAAACCAAGGATTGGGGTCTCACTATTTAGCGACAAGAAGCGTCAAGAAGCGTCAAGAACCGACAAGAAGCGACAAGAAGCGTCAAGAACCGACAAGGAAGATTTTTTTAACGACAAGAAAGATTTCTAAAGACAATAAGTAAAAAAATAAATATTTTTTATTAAATTTAAAAATTATGATAGTTAATAAGATTAAAAATTTCCATCACCAGTGATTTGGATAGGTTTTCTGTCTCAGTTTACAAACATTTTGTGCTCATTAAGAATTTGTTTTGAAACGCTATCCTCTATCAGAGTTTCTTGTGCGGAGTACACATGATTTGTCTCAGTTATTTTTTGAGTCAGTGGCTCATTTCATAAAACCTGGTTTAACCCACCATTTCGTTTGAAATGCCTGTACCAAGTCAGGACCATTGCGATCCACCAGTTCTCCGGTATGACTGATTCGTTTTTGTCATTTTCTCTGGACTATGAGATTGATCATTCAAGTTCGGTAGTTTTGTTATTACCTTTATTCAGAGTAATATCTTTTCAACTTCAGAGAGAAGATAAGTATTATTGGCGAAAGTTTCTTATCTATTCAATGATAAAGCATAGTCAATCTCATTTGCTGTTTTGCAACATTCAATGCATATATAGTCACAATTTTACTTTCATTAATTATTGTAAGTTGTGCTTTGTTCAGATTCTGGCATCTGCTGTGAAACCATGTTTCACATTTCTCACAATCATGATACACACGAACGTGTGCAATTTTTATTGCATGTACCACAAAGGTACATTTTGTATTTTTTATTCTCTTGCCCAAGGAGAATATGATTTGGTTTCTCTTGCCCAAGGAGAATCAATTTAATTGATATTCTCTTGCCCAAGGAGTATATATTTCTTTTCTCTTGCCCAAGGAGAAAATTTAGTTTGTGTAACTAGTAAACTGTATGTGCCGATACAAGAAACACCGTGCTAATAACGTAACACTTTCTCTTGCCCAAGGAGAAATTGTATTGAAAAAGACACAAAGACACGCAGATTTTTTTTTTCTTAAGGCATTTCGGGAATGGGGACTTAATTTACAAACTTAACAAGGAGTTGGGTATTGGACTGGGGCTTATCTCGCCCTTTATTTAACAATTTTCAAAGTTTGCATTTTCAAATAATTTCTTTTAAAGTTCTTCAATCTGCAGGTGGTACTTTTTTGCTATTTTCTATATTTGCTGACATCGTTCTTTGGTGTAGACAAAATTTCCTGGATGTCGAACATCATACCAATGATCGTGGCTTCTCTGAATGTGTTTAAATAGGTCTTCATTCGTCTTCTTGAATACTTCTTTGTAGGCTTTGGATGTTGTCTCGTAGACAAGAAGAAAGCTTTCTCTGTCGACCATCTCAAAGATAAATGTATTTTGTGGCGTGTCAAGTGTCACTTTCTTCACTTTGTGTACTCTCTTTTCTTGAATCTTATCAGGAGACGGTGTTCCACTCTCTGCACTTTGACAAGATTCTACTTTTCTATTTGGTATCATCTTCATGCACTCTTTCTGGTTCGGCTTCCTGGACATCTTGGCTCTCCATAACGTCCATTTCACCTGGTGTGTGAGCGGTGTTCCTAACTCATCGGTGTTTACGGGATGTTGTTGTTTTTGAACCGGTTCAGCAGATTCAGGATTTGAGTCGTTGTCTTCGACGGGGTCATTTTCTGTGACGGTGGAAACTGAGTCGGCATTCTCGGTCTCGAGTTTCTTCCGGGCAATAAAGGCTTGAAGGCGCTTGTTGTTCCTATCCGTCCTTGCTTTTGATGACCTCTTCCGTCTGGGTTGTTGAGATGGGTTGGCTGTAACCTCTTCTTTGTTGGTGTTGATCTTATGCCATCTTATTACAAGCCACGCAGATTCTAACACGAAAAATGCAAGAATCTTCAATGTTGATAAAACCAAATCTTATAAAGAAAATTAGAAACACGAAGTCTATCGTCATTGGTTTTTCTCTTTAAACCAATGAAACTTCTACTCAAAACATGCGAAGAATATACAAATGATTAATCCAAGATAAAAGTAAAATTAGAGAAATGTTACAAAAAATGCAAAACATGAACGCTTTTTATATACAACAGAAACAATGTTCAAAAGATTTTTTTATTTCTAATCCCCTTTCATCCTATTCTACTCATGTTTGTTGTTTTACCGTGTCTATATACTTCGCGGTTCTTCAAAAGGAACAATCAAAACAATCAATAAGTGTGCCGTTAATAATGTTGATTGCTGTTTGTAAAATAATTTAATATGATTACAAGATCATAAATGATCATGAATGGCGCGTGTAACCAATCAATCATATGACCACTTTCTTGATTAGTAATTAGCGTACATCTATCTTTTTTACCTAAATAATTGCTGGGAATTAAAAACAAAATTCTTCCTTAAATCATAACTTGAAGTTATTCATTATTTTTTAATAAAAAATGTTCGTGTTTAATGTTTGTATTTATAGCTGAGAAAATCATATTTGATTATTGTCTCAGTTTATAGGAAACCCGCATAAAAGTCCCCTTTTTTCGTTTTTATACCCCCCACTTCAAAAGTGGGGGGTATATAGTGATAGGGGTGTCCGTCCTTCCGTCCGTCCTTCCGTTACACTTCAGGGTACCCATCTCTTATCCGCAACTCCTCCTAAACCCCTTGGTGGATTTTCATGAAACTTACACACAATTGTTGTGACATAATGTAGATGTGCACTTACTATTTTAAAATTTGATCAGAATGGTTTTTGGGGTTTCCCATAGCAAAACATGGACTTAGCCATTCGACTACATGGGGGTACCAATCTCTTATCCGCAACTCCTCCTAAACCCCTTAATGGATTTTCATGAAACTTACACACAATTGTTGTGACATACTGTAGATGTGCACCTACTATTTTAAAATTTGATCAGAATGGTTTTTGGGGTTTCCCATAGCAAAACATGGACTTAGCCATTCGACTACATGGGGGTACCCATCTCTTATCCGCAACTCCTCCTAAACCCCTTGGTTGATTTTCATGAAACTTACACACAATCTTTGTGACATAATGTAGATGTGCACCTACTATTTTAAAATTTGATCAGAATGATTTTTGGGGTTTCCTAAACCAAAACATGGACTTAGCCATTGACTACATGGGGGTACCCATCTCTTATCCGCAACTCCTCCTAAACCCCTTGGTTGATTTTCATGAAACTTACACACAATCTTTGTGAGATACTGTAGATGTGCACCTACTATTTTAAAATTTGATCAGAATGATTTTTGGAGTTTCCCATAGCAAAAATGGACTTATTTTCATGAAACTTACACACAATTGTTGTGACATAATGTAGATGTGCACTTACTATTTTAAAATTTGATCAGAATGGTTTTTGGGGTTTCCCATAGCAAAACATGGACTTAGCCATTCGACTACATGGGGGTACCAATCTCTTATCCGCAACTCCTCCTAAACCCCTTAATGGATTTTCATGAAACTTACACACAATTGTTGTGACATACTGTAGATGTGCACCTACTATTTTAAAATTTGATCAGAATGGTTTTTGGGGTTTCCCATAGCAAAACATGGACTTAGCCATTCGACTACATGGGGGTACCCATCTCTTATCCGCAACTCCTCCTAAACCCCTTGGTTGATTTTCATGAAACTTACACACAATCTTTGTGACATAATGTAGATGTGCACCTACTATTTTAAAATTTGATCAGAATGATTTTTGGGGTTTCCTAAACCAAAACATGGACTTAGCCATTGACTACATGGGGGTACCCATCTCTTATCCGCAACTCCTCCTAAACCCCTTGGTTGATTTTCATGAAACTTACACACAATCTTTGTGAGATACTGTAGATGTGCACCTACTATTTTAAAATTTGATCAGAATGATTTTTGGAGTTTCCCATAGCAAAAATGGACTTAAGCGTTCCCCTACATGGGGGTACCCATCTCTTATCCGCAACTCCTCCTAAACTCCTTGATGGATTTTCATGAAACTTACACACAATTGTTGTGACATAATGTAGATGCGCACTTACTATTTTAAAATTTGATCAGAATGATTTTTGGAGTTTCCCATAGCAAAACATGGACTTAGCCATTCCCCTACATGGGGGTACCAATCTCTTATCCGCAACTCCTCCTAAACCCCTTGATGGATTTTCATGAAACCTACACACAATCTTTGTGACATAATGTAGATGTGCATCTCCTATTCTAAATTTTATCTGATTAATTTTTTTGGGGGTGGGGGGTATTTATTTGTGAGCTGTGGCTCACAGTTTTTCTAGTTTTTTTATGAATTTAATTCGTTTTATTTTAATGCTAAACTTAATATTAAACTTTTTTGATAATTCTTGTCGGTAATTAAACTTTCTTGTCGCTTCTTGACGCTTCTTGTCGGTTCTTGACGCTTCGTGTCGGCTCTTGACGCTCCTTGTCGCTAAATAGGGAGACCGAAGGATTGGGAACGAAATTTTCTTGAAGGGCTATTGCTAAGTTATTTTTGTAGTCTGAAAATCTGTAGCACTTGACCAGTTATCATTCTATACAAGGCCAAACAAAATTGTTTCCCCTAACCCTGCCAGGTGTCATTTCTTGGTGCCTGGTCAATATTTTTTTTGGCCATTTTCAAAAAATATAAACTTAAATTCTCAGTGATTCCGAAGGTTGTCTGACTGAAGCAAATGTCTGGTAAAACTTTGTCGGGTCTGGTACAAATTTTTGATTTTCTACAATACAAAGCAATTAGCAAATGATTAGTATGAAAACAATGCTATATTAATCTACATTTGTACATGTATGTTCGGTCCTGGAAAAGCAAAAACACCTTCGGAATCACTGGATTCTTCTCTGCCTGGTCTTAGATAATCATGATGATGAGATAAGCTAATTTTTGTCTTAAATGAAAATTTGTAGTCTTTTAAACCAAGTATTTTCTAAAGTTCTTTATTCTGATTTAAAAATGTAAGTCATTAATTGTTGTACATGTGCAGTCATTTATATACTATAGTACTTAGTTTACAAAATTTATTATAAATGGTTTTGATAAAAAAAAAAAATTTAAATATATTTCCCTGCTTGCCGGGTAGAAAAATTTCTGACCATGTTAGGGGAAACCAACAAACAATCGTTTTTTATAGTCTAATGTGGGGGGGGGGGGGGGGGGGGGGGGCAAGAGGGGTCTGTTTACATGTTAACATTTTTCTATTTTGGTAATAAACAGAACAAAAATAGAATGCTTGAAAAAAATAGGGTCGGTAGGTACAAAATTGTAGGCATTATTTTTTATTTGATTCATATTTTTTACATTGCGTTAAAGGGGAGCAGATTTCAAGTTTAATAGTGCTTAAGCAAAAATAGCAATAAAAAGCAGGGTTGGCAAAAGAGTGGGAAATACTCATATTTCCCAGGACAGCAGGAAATACAGGGAATTCCCGGGAAATACTGGTAATTCCCGTCCATTACTGGGAAATATAGATTGATCTTAAAAATTCTTTATATGTGTAACTAATACAAACTATCATCATAAAGTATTATTGAATATGAAATGTCATATCTAGTATTGTTAGGAGAAAGAAATTAGTATTGTATACATGTAAATAGAGGAATTTTTTTAAAGATATTTCTCCAACAGTCCTCTTTACATTCTTGATGTAATGGTTCACTGATCATGAGTAATTTATGGCTTCATTAAAGAATAGATCCTGGTGTAAACTGTCACAGTGCTAAAACAACACCCCAATGGTCTAAGCTTGGTTGTCTAATTGCCTTATTTAAAGACATAATAAAAAGTGTCAATTAAAGAAAAGAAAAACACGACACCCACAAATTGTAACAAATTTCTTAATAAATTAATGAAGATGTAGTAGATTAATATAAATCAGTAATTTAAATTCAACTCCATGCATTTAGGACAATCACCATTTTACTAAAAATTCTTTAGGGCCATCTTTAATAACTTAACACAGTTTTGAAAATTTCTTTATGACATTTGAAAAACTAATGATATATATGGCCAATATTTAAATGAGCAAAAAGATAATAAAAGTGTCAAATCTTTATAAAATTGCCCTGAAAAACCCCTATAAATATGTATTTTTCCCAGTATTTCCCACTTGTCAAAAAATTGGAGTATTTCCCAGGACGGGAATTCCCGGTAATTACCAGTGGGATTTACCGCCACTGGTATTTCCCGGCCAACCCTGATAAAAAGGCTAGGGTCGGCACGAAAAACTAAGAAAGGTAGGGGAACCAGAAACACACCTATTTTTTTTATTTGGCCTAAGAAAACAGATGCATTGTACATGTTGTAACAATAATACAAAAATTACATGTATATCATTCAGTTGTCTACATGTACATGTACATGATTCTACATTGCACATATAATTGTATCTGTATTGATCAACACAAATGGCTACATGTTTGTACCAACACAGCAGTTTTTCAAATTCAAATTCAAATTAGTTTATTGAATAAAGCATAGTCAAATAATGAACAAACAATACAATATTGCGTAATCCAATACATTACATGAATACAAAATTTAACATAGAAAATACATATTTTCAAAGTATAATGTAATTTACACATGTATACTGTTATATAGCTATATACAAGATGTACATGATATACATGTAATATTAAACATTTTTATTTTTGTGTAGTAATTTTTAAATGTGTATTTAAATACTAAAGATCGTTTTATTACCCTTGCTAGGTCTGACTTTAATATTGGCTGTGTCCCCTTGTAAATGCCAAAAATAGTGAATTGTACACTGATGTACATGTACATGATTGATAGATTGTGTACCATACAACATTGTGCCACAGATTTGCTTGCTTACATGCATGTAAATGTAACAGTTCTGTTAAATCTTTTTATTGTTATGACAGTCTGTTAGCAACTTAAGTAATAGCAATGTGAAATTTTGTTTCATTACATGTAATGAAGCAAGGTGAGCTATTCAGGCATTTGAAAGCCTCTTGTTTTAGTTTTAATTATTTTTTTTCTTCTTATTTCTGTCATGTCTGTATAGGGCTTTGGCAGTACACTGACTACAGGTTTAAAAGGAGCACTGATCATGATGATAAAGCAGTTAAAGATATTTATGATGGCAGTGTATATCAAGGACATTTTAACCAGGATGGATTCTTAAGAGATCCGAATAATATTTCATTGATGGGATTTACAGATGGAGTTGCCATTTTCAAGTCAAGTGGTTTTTCGGTGTGGCCAATATATTTCACAATCAATGAGCTTCCTCCAAATTTAAGGTACATTCATGACATTTAAGAAAACAATTGATACATACATGTAAACCAGTGATTCCGAAGGTGCTTTTGGTTTTACTGGACCAAACTCAATTTTGAACAAATATTTACATACATTTGTAGATGTAAATGTAATTGTAAAAAAATAAAACTTTTTACCGGACATTTCATTCGGTCTGGCAAACTTCGGTATCACTGGTATACACATGTTAATGTATACCATATTGCATGCCCTGTATACTGTAACTATATAGTCACTTCTTGTCACAGTGATATGGCATGTTTTCATACTAATTAAAACAATTAAAAAAGATATGACAAAATTGATACCAGGTATCCCATCAAAAAGAATCCAGTAGACACACCATGCACACAATTTCAGCAAGGGGCATAGCCGCAATTAAGATTCGTCCGTGTCTGTGTGCGTCTAGTACTCTACATTCAAATTTACATCTGAGTTCATATATCTCAAAAACATATTCTAGTATTATTAACAAGACAAAATTTGTAATCGATGATTATACCTACATTGTACATGTATTTTTATTTTATTTTACAGATATAGAAGAGAAAATGGAGTGTTTGCAGGGCTTTGGTATGGAAAAGATAAACCAAATTTCAACACTTTCTTAAAACCATTTGTGGAAACTATTTGGAATTTATATGAAGAAGGTATACACAAATATAAATCTTTCCTGTGTTGTCCCATCATGTTGATGAACTGACATGATTCAGCAAACCTGAAACTTTTATGAGATATTTGTTTTAACATATATTTGCAATATTCTTCTGTCTTGTTTGTTTTTATGTAAAACTCGGGACAGCTAGACAATTAGGGGCTAAAAGGGATAAAAATCGAAATGTTTGTTCTTGTCAAATAAAGGATATAAAATTTAGAAGTTATTTTCGCACCCCCTTTTTTTCCTTATTATGCAATTAGGGACAAAAATCAAAACTTTTATTTGTGGTAGTTCGTTTAAAAAAAAATTTGCATAATTGTTATTGTCAAATAATTATTAGATACAAAATTTAGAAATTAGTGGCCATTTCTGGTTGGACATGTTGGAATGAAATTTTGTTTTTCTTGTGAAATGTAGTGGAAAGTCCACTAAAGAATGCATGTGTTAAAACTTTCGTCAGTCAACCATGGGCTGCGTGTGTCCAGTGCAATTTCCTATCCATATTGGGCTTATAACGTACATGGTTTGACATGTTGTGGTCGTATCATGCTGGGCTCAGCAAAGCTTTTTAATTTTCATTAATTTATTTACCTGTTAATTCTCCTCAAATGATAAAATCGTGTTATTCATTTCAGGAATCCAAGTGGAGACTGAGAATGGCTTTATTAATTCTAAGGTTCTATTATTGCAAATGACATGTGATGCTCCCGCCAAGTGTCTTTTCCAGAACTTTAAACAGTTCAATGGGAAATATGGATGCCCGTATTGTTTGCACCCTGGACAATCATGTATCCATGAAGCAGGCTCAAGAAGCAGAAGTCATATATACGATTACAGGTAAAAAATAGGGAATTAATATCAAGTTTTCAACACTAAAAGGAGTACATGCATTTTTTACAGCAGAAAGCTACTTTCCTATTGAATTTAAAAAAAAATTCAAAGTAGCTAAAGAAAATCTGTAAAATACCAAAAATTATAAAATAGCTGCCTTCCTACTTGTACTTCTAATGAAAGCCCTGTGAAATACTTTTATTAAATACTAGGTAAAAAAGAAGCTTCAACCTGTCCATATTTCATTTATAAATTAAAGGCAAAAAGGACAAGATTCAATTACTAGTATTTTATTGGAGTTATGGTCCTTCATCAATTTACAGCTACTAGGCATGGAATTGTATTTCTATGATGGGAAATGGGGATGGGCAAGACATTGATTTTGTTGGCAAAAAACAAACTTTTATATGGTTTATCATTGTAGAGAGACAGATACCATAGAAAAGAGAACCCATGAAATGACATTAGAACATGCTAATAAGTCACATCAAAATAAATTAGAAGGAAAAAAACAGGTATTATTACATTTGTAAATATGGTGAGGGTTGCAAAATATTTTTTCACTATACATGTGCATGTATATGACAATAAAAAACTTGCCAAAAATTTTTAACATCGGATCAGAAATAAAAAAAAATGTTTCCTTTTAGTCCCTAATTACATTACATTACCGGGGAGGGGGGAGGGGTGTGTCATGAAAATGGCTAATGGCCGACTACGACCAAAGTTGATTTGGTAACATACAAAATATTTGAATTGTTTGTCCCTCTTGTGCTCCAAATTTTTAAACGAAAAAAATGGGGACCCCAAAAATCAATCCCATCCATCTTTTTATGGTTAGGGACATTTTTGACAAATTTCAAGCAATCAGATAATTAGAGCTAAAGTTATTTTGGAAACAAACATGAAAGTCACATTTTTGACCCCTGATTATTAAATAAAAAAAGGGGGGATCGCCAAAATCAATCCCATGCATCAGTTTATGGTAAGGAACATCATTGCAAAATTTCAAAGCAATCAGATAACCATGCAGCACTAAAGTTATTGTGGCAACAAGATAGTTAACAGACAATGACAACGACGACAATATAATCATTCCATTATAGGTCTGTAATTTTTTGGGGTCAGATAAAAAATTTCATGGTCATCATGGTCATTGTTTGCAAGATAGCCGTTGATGAATACATATGTTGATAGGTTTTACAGAAATTTTGTATGATGGCAAAAAATTTTATACAGACTGGATTTTGATCACAACTGTTATTGAAAATGGGAATATTTTGACAAGGATTGTCACTGAAAATCTCCACATGTAGCAATTTTGTTAACATTTGTACCTATGAATTTTAAATCCCAATTTTTCTACTTTCAGTTTGATGAGTTTGGAGTGAAGGGATTAAGTTGGGCTTTATGCTTACCCCAATTTGACATAATAGAAAATGTTTGCCTGGATTACATGCACTGTGTGCTTCTGGGGGTTGTAAAACAGCTCATGATGTTATGGTTTTCTACACAATACAAAACCAAACCTTGGTCGTGCATGGAAAAACTTACTGACACCCAGAAAAGGTTGCTGAAAATCAAACCAACAAACAGTATCACAAGAGTTCCTAGATCAATTGATGACTTAAAACATTGGAAAGGTAACTTATTATAAAATGCAATTTTATTGCAATCTTGTTAACATATATACTGTGAATTGATTTATTTTCGTGGGTACCAATTTTCCTGGTTTGATGAAAAAGGGTTAATTGGTAGTGGTTTCTTGAATTTGTGGTTTTTAAGACTGCAGCATACAGGCCAATGTTATTTCCTGTTCGTGGGGTATCAAATTTCGTGGGTCAGGGGCACCCATGAAAATTGATAATCCACAAAAAATAATGAAACCACAGTATTTGATTTGGAATTTGCCATGATTTACACAATTGACTCTCACAGATCAAACATCCCTAGTTTTACTCATGTCTGTCCGTCTATACCCGTACATACATGTATTAATGATTAAAAACTTGGCCATGTTGGTAGGGTGGTTCAGTATGACAAACTATGCCTCCTTAGTGACTTTCAGATATGTCGAACTTCTACTTCCTGTTTTATTATGGGCCGATCTGATTTATGGTATTTTTCATACAAATTTCCATCAAGCTTTTCTCAGAAACCATACATGGGAATGCTTTGATACTTAATAGGATGGTTCAGTATAATAAACTATGCGTCCTTAAGTGACCTTCAGGCTTATCAGACTTTAACTTCCTATTTGGGGCCAGCGGGGGCTTTAGTGTCCCATGGACACATTCCTTCTTTATTTTTTATCAATTGAATCCATCATTGCCATGTCATTTGATTGTAGCACAACAACAACAAATAGAAAGTGCCTACAAAGCATCATCATTTGAATTCAGTCTTAAATGAAGTACATGTACATAATTGTGCATGTATGGGAATGACCATTAAACCTAATATTCATCAAACATTTTTGGGAATTAAAACATAAATTGTTTGTGAACAGGGTGTTTCTGACTTTTCAGGATTTCTAAATGTAAAAATAATATGGTTGTTTTACTTTCAGCTTCTGAATTCAGAGCATGGATATTGTTTTACGGACATGTTTGCATGTATGAGATTCTTCCTAATGATTATTATCAACATTTCCTTCTGTTGGTGGAGTCCATTTGGATACTCCTTCAGGAAAGAATAGAGCAAGACCAAATTCATCAAGCAGACAGAAATTTGAAATACTTTTGTTTTCAAGTTGAACATCTTTATGGTAAGTCATTGTTTAACTTGCCAACAATTAATGCATGTAATGAGTTCATATTTTTTCTGTCTGTTTTTGTCCGTTTGTCAAACTGAATGCTTTCTTTTATTTCTCAAAAACTGTAAAAGTTATGTTTTCATAGAGTTTTGTACATTGGTTAATTGTATCAAGAAGTAACATTAATTTACAGTTAATATTGGGCTCTTTTTCATGTCTGTCAGCATTTACCAACAAAGCTGCTAGAGAACTTTCAGTACTAAATAGAATATGTATTTGACAAAAATTCAATAAAATAATACATGTGTAAAAACTCAAGTTATCAATGACAGGGCTTTTATTCCAAAAGGGGCACAATTAAAACACACAATTTCTTTATCCTGGCCAGGACATTTTCATTTTTAATTTATATATTACAATATTTTTACAAAAATGTTTAATACGTCGTTTTAACGATAGCGCAGAATGGCTGGTGAACCCGGAAAAAGTTCTGTTATTATAATTTTTTAAGGGCATGACAAACTTCCGGTGCAAGAAAGAGCAATAGATCAAAATAAATACTGCTTTGTTGTTAATTAACGATGGAATCTTCAATTCTGGAAATTTTTCTACACATGTAAGAATATTTTTTTATTCAATTGAAGTATTTACCGTTTATAAAGATATTACTGTTTTCATAATCCCACAAACGCTTTTGCATAAGTCTATGGGGCAGCAATCCAGTTTGACTCAATAACTGGTAAAGTCACGTGATAATTTTGTCTAATTGAGGGATTTTTTCCGTAAAAGCAATGAACTCATAAATGACGTATTGTAAGTCCAAAATGTTATAAGTCACCACAGGATTAATTTGACAAAAACAATATACTATCCACATTTGTCCTTAAATCCCCTTTTGTAGCTGTGTGTGGTGAAAGTTTTTTTTAAATTTTTATTAAATCAACAAAATGTTTTCAATAAAAAAATATTTTCCAGAGAAAAGAACATTGACCTTTAACATGCATCAGTTGTTGCATTTGGTTGAGAATGTTAATCGTCACGGACCATTGTGGACACATTCCTGCTTTTATTTTGAGGATTTCAATGGCCAGTTACGACGCTTCTTTCATGGTACACAGAATGTGGAAAATCAGGTGAGTTCTTGTCGAGGTAACAAGGTTAAATATTAGATAAATAGGATTTGTCTGAATTTTTTGTGATATGTCTGGTATGGATTTTTGTTACAATGCTCCACATAATCCATTCTATAATTACTTCACAAGAGATGTTTTGTGATTAAGTCCACCACTGATATATTATCCACACTTGTCCCTGAAACACAGGGTTTACACTGGTTTGCCCTCGATGTAACTTTAATTCAGGTCTGTCACTTATGGAAACTTATCTATTTCATTTTAAATGATCCAAATTTTAATGTACATGTACTTCAAATGGTAGAACAAGAGAGCTAGATTGCTTTAAAAATGGATCGACTTGAAAATTTCAGTCAAGCTTTTCTCAGAAACCACACATGGGAATGATTTGAAACTTAATAAACAAACTATGTGTCCTTAGCGACTTTAAGATATGTCGAACTTCTACTTCCTGTTTTATGATGGGCTGATCTGAAATTGTATTTTTCTTACATACAAATTTCCATCAAGCTTTTCTCAGAAACTGTACATGGGAATGATTTGATACTTAATAGGAAGGTTCAGTATAATAAACTACACATCCTTAAAGACTTTCAGACTGTCGGACTTCAACTGTTTATTTCGAGCATCCGTGTCCCATGGGCATATTCTTTATTTTAATAATAAAATTCTTCTTCTCAGGTTCTGCGTACAGTATCAGTGATACAGTCGTTACCAGAATTAGCTAAAAAATTGGACAAAGGCTCTGAAGTTGAGTTGCTTTACCATGGAATTAATGGGACAAAACCTGTGAAGTGAGTAGTGCAATGAGAATAATTTAGAAGCAGACTCTATGTAAAATACAGCACTTCTTATTTAAAAAAGTTACATAGAGTATATTTTTCATAGACCATTCACCTTAGGATTCTGAAATTTTGTATGCAGAGTCAGATGGTGGTCAGATTGCATGTAGTTTTAAAGTGGCCCACAGCCTTTCATCTTGAAGTTACACATCACGCGAGATCAAGATCAACACATAAAAAAATAGTATAGCAATGTTACTGTTTCTAAAATATCTTTTTACAAGTTCAAAGATCTGTACCCCATTGTTCATGCTTATACCAGGTATATTGCATCTTTAAACAGTTCCTGTTATTGCAATAATTATATGTGGTTTATGGGAACTAATCAGTTTTTAGTTTGATTTCATTTTATTGTTTGATGAATTTTCAGGCGTGTGATAGAACAGATCGACTGTGAAATTCTTGCTGTGGGGAGAATGACAGACCTGGACACAAATTTAGCAGAGATAGGAGATATAAAAGATTGTCTGCAAACTGAATTTCCTAAGTTCCAAGGACAAGTACAACAGTTCCAACGGATTTCGATAAATGGGGAAATGATCCATAGTGCCATATATCAACGTGTGGAGCAAAGGAACAGTTATACCGTCTTGTTGAAAAATGAAGAATTTGCACAAATTCAGATGTTCATACATCTCTCCGAGGGTTGTTTATGTGGAGAATGTGACATTTATTGTAATTGTTCAAAACATGTCTATTTAGCTGTGATTTTACCGTTACATAAGTGGAATCTTGTTTTGGTGAAAGACAATTTGACTGGGCTAGCAATGAAACATACACAAGCAATTAAAAAGGCTGACAAATCTGTCATAAAGGTGGTGAATGTCAACTGCATTAAGGAAAAAGTTCTGTATGCTGACTATGATGAGAAAACTGAGTTTTCTTTTGTTACAAAATTTCCAAATAGAATAGAAAGAGATTGAATTGGACCGTCCTTACTTTGTAAATATTAATTGATTGTCTGGAACTTTGTTGTCATTTGTATTTTAATAGCACACTCACTGCCTGTCACTGATTTTTTTTTTTTAATTTACATGCATGTTGCTGCAATGTATTGGTGTCCACACCCACTTACAGAAGAATGGTTAAAGTCCATTCCCGCTTATTGAAAAGTGCCACATCAATCATATTGGCGTGGTAGGTGCACCTATTGATGATAAGTACAATACATGTTTTGGATGCTGGTTGTGACCTATATTTTCAGCATGGATCACCTATTACAGAAGAATGGTTTAAGTCCATTCACGCTTACTGTCAAGTACAATATTAATTATATAGGCATGGTAGGTGCACCTAATGATGCTGAGCACAATGCATGCTTTGGATGCTGGCTGTGACCTTCTTTTTACCACTTCAGAATAATGGTTAAAGTCCATTTCCTCTTATTGACAAAAGCCACAAGGAGGTGAGCTTGGTAATTGATAGATTTCCTATGTTTTATACATGTAATAGCTCTTTTGGTTTCACTATGCTTCTGTTTGAAACTTTTGATAATTTGCTGAAACCTGGATTATATCCACAATGAAAATAAACTTGCATGTACAATAAAATCAACCTAAATTTTTACTTTTCAGTCTTCCTATTATTTTAATAACCCAAAATAATCAATATAGTCAAAAATGAAGAAAGAATTATACATGTAGTTGTTACAATCAAGTCCAAATCTGGTCCTTGAGTAAAACTTTCTCAATGCTTTAAGTTCAATATTGTTCGGATAAAAACTGACTCAATTAATACTCAAAGTACAATATTTAATTTCCAGATAAAATCTGACCCAAAACTCAAAGTACAATATTTTCTGGATAAAAAACGGACCTAAAACACAAAGTACAATATGTTCCGGATAAAAACTGGACCCAAAACTCAAAGTACAATATGTTCCGGATAAAAACCGGACCCAAAACTCAAAGTACAATATTTTCCGGATAAAAACCAGACCCAAAACACAAAGTAAAATATTTTCCGGATAAAATACGGACTCAAGGGACTCAAGTTAAATATTGTCCGGATGAAAAACGGACTTACCATTTCAAGTCCAATATTGTCCAGATAAAAAACGGAACTAACAGACTATTTCCAGAAATGACACGGACCAGAAACAGAAATCCCAGACTACTTACTGACCACTAATAGACTGCATACGGACATGAAATTTTAGCCCGGACTATATCCAGATTGAAAACGGACCAATTACTGACACTTTCCAGACATTTTACAGAATATAAGTTTGGTAAGGGTAAAGGCAAAAGAGTTAACAGATAAAGAATAATGATTTACAGATAAAGAATAACAATGAATAATAGCCCCAAAAACTAAAGAATAGAGAATATTAACACTTACAGAATAAAGAATAATGTAAAAAAAAAAGGCAAAAACCTTAGACAGAATAGAGAATAAAGGGGAAAAAACATAAAAATCTTTTTTAGAAATGACTTGAGAATACTTAAGACAAAAAAACAGTAGAGTGACTGTTTGTACACTTTCATGTGACTTTTTAAGCTTCATAATGAGTTGAAACATGAATCGGTTTTAATATGAGATGGACAATGAGATGGACACGATCTTTATATGTTATATACTCAATAAAGATTTTTTTTAGAAAAGTCAAGTTTACAATTTGGTGGATAAGTTAACATGGTTAAGACCCCAATTTTTAATTCTAATTTAAAATTGGCCTCCACTCAAAACACATGATATAATAAATTAATTTAGATCAAGATCAATCTGCATGCTTAAAGCATTCTATAGATATTAAAGAACATGATATAAAATGTTCAGATGGTATTATAAATTTACAACTTGAAAACTTGTGTTATTTCTCAATGGATTAGGTTTTTGAACAAGTGGGGTTCAAAATTGGGATTTTAATTTATAAATTGTTTGAAAAAAAAAATTATCATCATAATGATCATTCGATTTTCGAAAACATGTAATTGAAATTAATTTATAAGAATTTTAGAAATGACCAAAATATTTTTTCTGTCACACACTTTTGTGTTACCTGCTTCACAGGTGTGCAAAATATGCATTGTTTATTACAACAATATAAATAAATGAACATTTTATTTGCACAAACAAAAAGATGAGTGGCCCAAGATTTACCATGAAATAAAAATTCAGCATACAGACGTCTTAAGTTGCTTATACATCATGTACATTGATAAAATATTAGGCTTAAATGAAAATGATAATTATTTGCCAGATCAGTTTAGCTGTCATGCCCCCCCCCCCCCCACCCCGGAAAATATGCACTAAACATGCTAAAAGCATTCAAAATTGCAGATTTCTCTATTTTGTCAAATAAGACCACTAAATATGATGTCATAATTACGTCAAAGTGAACAAAATTTACCTTATTTGATGTGTTTTCTTTGTAACCAGATATTTCTTATAAATTTATATCATAATATTTGAACCAACTTCATTTTCTTGGGCCATTTATGGGTCTTAATGCCACTCATCATTTAGAGAAAAAATATTGAATGAACATTTTAAGAGAGCATGTCAGTAAGCATTGAGCATCCTACTTATATTTTATAGAATGTGACATTTTTCAAACTCTTGCATAATCAAAGTGTTTAATTGCTTATTAAAGAAAATATATGTATTTAAACAAAAAAAATATGTTTTGTTGTCATAGCAACAACAGAAGTGGTAGATTATGAATTTAAAGCACCCATGTCTATAAGTTTTTCAAATTGCTTAAACCTGTATAAAAGTCCTAGGATTTTATACTTATATATGAAAATATAATATTTGCATGATTTTTTGTCAGAAAAAAAATTACATTTTACTAAGTGCAACTTCTTGTATATTAAAAAAAATGCTTTAATTGTGTTGAAATATCATCCTACTTTGAGTTAATTTCTACAGAAAAGGCAGACAATCTAGTGAGAGATGGTTACATAAATGCAGAGACACAACGTTGTACTGCAACTTTACATAATAAAAAAAATTAAACAACTTGAACACTTAATGTGTTTAAATCACAAATTTATTGATTCGCACCTTGTATACTGTGGAAAACTGTCATTTATTACCTCCCCTTTCGGGACTCTCCAGTCAAAAAGAGAGAAAAGGGATGCAGAATAGCAGAAGACACTTGACAAATATGGCTGAAAATGATATGTGCAGTGCATCTGTAACCACATAGTCTTTGGTAAGAATGAAATTACACCCTACTTAATAAAAATAAGTTTGATTTGTTCAGGTTACTTGCACTAGTATACTGATAATTCTTGTAAATAAGTTATGTTCAGGGTCTGACAGGGTTATGCAAAGGTTGCAACTTCTAAAAAAATCCCTAACAATTTCCAAATTAATTTAAGTAAATGAATGTTTTCATTAATGATTATCCCTATTTCAATTAGTACCCTTAGGGAATGATCATTGGATTTTGAGGGGGCTGGCAGTTCGGGTTGCGACAGATTATTTATTTTCCAAATTTTGAGGGTATCCACTGCTTTATAACATGCAGCGAGAATAAACATACTAAAGAATCTTGGGACAGATTTGGTTTTTTTAAGGTAGTGGCCAGGTTATTTATTTCCAACCTTTTCCAGGCCAGAAATATATTTATTTACAAAAACTGCCAGCCCCCTCACAATCATAGATTTTTTTTATTTTTCAATCATAACCTATTCTTCAAAAATATTGATCACCAACTTTTTCAATATACATTTCAATGTATTTCTTCTATACAAGTGCAAGTAAATTTATAATGTATCAAGCCCCTTGTGTACAAAAAATGTATATCACACATAAAAAACAAACAAAAACAAATTGCTCAATACATTACATAAATTAAAAGGAGGGATTTGTCAAAAGAATGATGTGTACCATTCACTGATCAAGCTTGCATAAGATCAAGAAAGGGGTGTGTCTGGGTTAGGAACCTTCCTTTTCCCCATTTTGCTCTTACTGGGCCGTATGTAGACGTCCCCCACCCCTCCCCACCTTTTAAAATATTTTTTATCCACCCTCTAAGCCAATTTTGGTAAATTTATCATGTTCATGCTTCTGTGCAAATTCCCAAGGGATGGACCATTTAACTTTAAAGAGGTCCTTGTTTTTATAAATATTTATTTTATCAAGGCATGGCTAGACTACAGAATATTTAGGTAAACATTAAGAGCATTATATTATATTACATAGCAGAAATCCTCCTGAAGAATATTTTTTTATCCTCTGCTGCCAAAATATTTTTTTCAACAAAAATCAATTTCAAAAATGTTTTTTTAATAACCCCCTCCCCCACCCCCGTGCAAGTTAATGAGTTCCTTATTGAGCCAAAATGTCAGTATTAACGCCCCCCGCCCCCCCCCCCCCCAAAAAAAAAATGACCAGTTCGATCCCATTACCATATAACCACAGTAATAAATTATCACACAATTATTATTGAATATTCTAATTTTTAAAAGTATGGCAAATAAAGGGGGTCAATTTGTGCTCACATTCTACGTAACATCCTACCTTGTCCTTTTTATAAATTGGTTTTGTTTTGTTTTTTTTTGCCGAATATCACAGACAAACAGTCAGAGATCCCACTTAAACAAGTAAACAGATTTTAACTTCTATAGGTAAACTTTTAAGAGTTAAAATTGTCTCCCTTTTTTTGACTTTCACTAATTTACTTGTACAAGTAAAATGATGGAAAATCATTCTTTTTGTAATTATCTTTATCTAGCCATGAAATTTACTTTCATTTATGATTATTTATATGGCTAATAGTATCAGCAACCTTTACCATGTTTACCAGACTGGGATTATCTGTTATCTTCAGTTAATTGAGAAATAATCAACATTTATTGTCCCAAGGGGGCAATTTTCAAAGGCCGTGCGCACCATGAAGACAGCCATGCGCATCAGAAATTTTTAATGGACCATAGAGTGGAAGATGTAAACATTTCAAGAAAATTATCAGTTTGATTGTTAAAATATTGTGTAACAAGTAAAATGAGCTCAAAGTTTTTCAAATTTACTTGTATAGGTAAATTTTTGCTCAGAGAAAAATACTTTACTCAAACAAGTAAATTTTTGTTTACTGAAAGAAGTAAAATTATGTTTACCTGTTTAAGTGGGATCTCTGACTGACAAAGAATTCCTGGTTATAGAGTGGTGAATGTTGGCCGGCGGGTGGGCGGCCAAAAACTTTTTGTTACAGTTTTCTCAGTAACTATTTATCACAGCCACTTGATATTTTGTGCACAGCATCAGGTTGGGGACCAATAATGTCATTGTGGGATTTGATTCTAGGTCTGTCGTTCACCTTAATTGTCCTGTTTAACGAAATCCAAGAACAGCACGAGGAAACAAAAAACACAAAATCAACCGAATAGAAAACATTAACGCAAACTCAAGTTGTAACAAGAGTGAACTCGGGTGCTCCGAAAGAGTAAACGGTTCCTGCCTGCTATAGCACACCCGTCGTGAATTTGAATTTGTTCCATTACAATGACATGGTATTTTTAAATATTGCAAAAAATATTATGTTTTTAACCAATTGCTAATCATGCAAAATCACAAAATAAAAGCAATATGTTAGTATTAGTATCAAGTTTTTCTTTTCAGCTTGATTATGCAGTGCTCATTTCATTCAGTTTCTTCAAAAATATGTGGTAGCACAAATGAAAATAAGACCGTTCTTCCATTGAAATCATGCCATCAGAACATCTATAGTCACCTTTTGAAATTTAATCTTACAAGAGAAGGTATCACAAGCGAATTTAATCTGCTAAAGTACAGAGGTGGATATTTTGAAAGTAATGGCTCAGATGAGGTCATATGTCCAGTCCATAGAGATGAACTTGGAGTACGTTGGAGAAGACCTGTTAAATGTATGCTAGGATGGATTTGTCATGGAAAATATAAGGCCTTGAAAGCAGTTTCAATTGGAATAGACCAGAGTAGATTTATTTTCAGCACAGAGGGAAAACTTATACCTGTTGGGTCTGGTAATTATGCTTTATTTTTTGGCAAAATTTTACAGACTAAAAAAAATCCTAGTTAAAAGGAAAAGCAAAGAGGCACCGATGAGGCATTCGAGTGTCAAAAATAGTGAACCTCAGGCAGCACGCAGGAAGGAAGAGGGTCGGGAAGACCTTTTCCGGGACGCCGGGATTGGCCACATTATTTAACGGGAATTCGGAAAAAGCGACTAGCGGGACACGGGAACCTGCATTTTATTTTGCGGGATGCGGGATCGGTATTTTTTATTATCCAGGAAAATGGGATTATAAAATTTTTGACGGGAATTTGGGACGGGACCCCCTCCTCCCTTTGCAGTAAATTATGAGCATGATGAATATATTATGAATTGTGTACTCATTTCGATGACGATGTTGTCTATTTTGGTCTTCTATTAAAATTTCTTCTTTTCAAGGCCTGCACAATTACAAAAAATACATACATGTATATCAACTTTTTTCCATTATGATAAAAAATAATCATACAACCATTTTTAATTCATGAAATTTGGAAAAAAAAACTGGAGGAGTGTGTCGATAATACATGGACACATATGCCCCCCTCACTTGTTTTCTTTGACATGTCATCATAGGGGCATACAAATGAATTAACATGGCATATATGGTTGGTAAGATTTAAGATATTTTTACACAACTTTGAGTCTTTTTTCCCAGCTATGTAATAACCTAGTTTTATATGAGAAAAAGAAATAAACTGATGAGACCAGTACAATTACTTCTTTTATTTTCAGGAGCCTGTGTAAAATGTAGATCAGAATTGCTACACAGAATGGGAAGTGGAAAAGAAAACTGCTTTATGAATGATGTAAGATGTGTTTGTAACTGCTTACTACTGATATCAGACTATCATTTGTGTGATCTGAAATACATGTAATTTGAAAAATGTATATATAATTGTGCAGAGTTAAGGTGGTGACTATCGGGGAAGAAATTTTCGTAAAAGTTTTCTCAGCAACTATACTTATAACAGCCACTTGATACTTGATAATTTTGTGGTTATTTTAGGGAAGACACTGAAACTTTGAATACTAAACACTATGGCAACATTGAATAGCTCAAAATAAAAATGTTGCTGAAAACATGATTGTGTAATGTTCGTTTTTAATCTTATAACCATGTTAACCAGAGTCAGTAAAATAAAAAAAAATGCAAAAAGAGATAAAAGTGTGGTGATTAGCATTACATATACTTTTAAAATTAAATGCTATTTTTGCTTAGATTCCAAGCTGTAAAGATTCAGCAGATGATGATGTACAAGTTGATTTTGACAACAGAGAAAACTATCCAACACATTTAATCAACCAAGAACCTTGTATAGAAGTATGTTTGATTTTTATGTTACATGCAGAAGATAACTATTATATAATATGATAGTATACTGTTTTACCTTTGTCTGTCCGTCCGTAACATAATTTCCGTCACAGTTTTTTTCTAAGCAACTACAAGAATTAGAGGTCTGATATTTTGTATACAGTTTTATCCTATAGTACCATAAATATGGTGTATACCGATTTTATGCTCCTAGGTAATCTACTTCCTGTTTACCGAATACTTAGGTTTTTACACATATAATAGACATACATGTACATGTACAATTTCCGTCACAATTTTCTAAGCAACTACATGAGATAAAGGTCTGATATTTTGTATACAGCTTAATCCTATAGTACTATATGGTGTATACAGATTTTATGCTCCTAGGTCATCTACTTCCTGTTTACCGAAACCTCAGGTATTTACACAAGGCATAATTTGGGGAGTGGGGGTATCACTAGTGCTCACAGATTTATATTATAAAAAACATTATATTATATACAATCATGTATTAGAAAACTTCATGGATTCAGTTGTTTTTGCTGAAGATTTAGAATCTTTCTTTTTAGATCCAAGATAGCAATGGTATAATAGCACAACCAGAAAAAGTCTCTCCAACCAGCAAAACCGACGACAATTGGGATGTAACATTTGAGGTATATTCTGAAAGTAGTCTATAAATTTCTTGATAGGAAAGTTTTCAATTTTCTCTGATATGACCATATATCCAATATGTATCAATGAACTTTCTGTACAACAAATGATTTGGGGGAAAAAACCAGTTACCAGTTGAACACTTAATAAAAAGCACATATATACAACACAACAATGACTTTATTATACCCCTGATTAGAAGAAGAGGGGAGTATGATAGTTAACCTTTGTCAGTCAGTCCTTAAAATTCTGTCTGCAACATAACTTTTTAAACAATTTTCTAAGCAACTACATGTACAAATCATGGTGACTTAAAATTAGGTATACGTCTTTTAATTGCGGTCCTATATCTCGTGATAAAAAAAGACCTGACAGATATCTACTTCCTGTTCATCGACTCTGTATATGAAAATGTTTCTACTCTTCACAGGGACTTGATACTTAGTATTCAGTATGAGGTTATTTATCACAAGTACCAAAAGTTGGTCTGTCAGATATCTACTTTTTATGCCCCATCTACCAAAGTAGAAGGGCATGATATAGTGTTTGGGTCCGTCCATTTGTATGTCCTTCCGTTGATCCAAAATGTTGCAAGATGGGGTATTATGTCCATTAGACATGTTCTTGTTGTTTTTATGACTTGGTCAATTTGGGTGGAAGTGGGGTATACTGAGTGAGCAGTGGCTCACAGAATCCTTGTTACTGACAATATTTATTTTGCAGGATATAGAATCTTCCCAATCCCAATACTCTGAATGGATACCTGAGATGGAGTCCTCACAATCAACACTAAATAGTGTAGAATTGTATTCACCGAAGACTAGGAAAAGAAAGGCCCTAAATGACTTTCTTGTTGCTATTGATGTAAGTCCTGTCAAGAAAACCTTACAGGTTGACTGGAATCAAGCTAGTGAACGTACAAAATCTGATTACATGAAGAAAGCTACAGAAATAATGAAGGGAGTTTTATCTATTTTAGCACCATGCCAAGAAGATAAAATACAATGTAATATTTTGGAAAATAGGTCTGGGATTTCTGTGGATAAAGAAATTTTAAAGTCCATTGCAGCATCGTATTCATCAACATCAAATTGGGGAATCCAACGTCAACTGTTGTCAGTTGTAGTTACAAGGCACACATACCCAGAAATTAAAGAATTCATTCCACACCTAACAAAATACCGATTTACAGCTGCAAGAAAGCATGTAGAGGTCGTTGGAATTGGTATGCCTGTAAATGGAGAAAAAGCACACAGAGAAAGAGCGTCACAGGCTCAGATTGATCATTTTATACAGTTTGTCACTTCGCCTGCGGTAATGACAGATGCACCATTTGGAGTTTCACATTTCAAATTGTCATCAGGTGAAGAGTTGTCTGCTCCCAAGATCATTTTGAACACTGTACGGACAAGAACTGTGCAACTTTACAGTCAATATTGCAAAGAAACCAACTTTTCATTAACACTATCTGATCGGACATACATGCGTATGCTAGAAGCAATCCAGCCTGCCATAAGAAAATGCATGAAAGGCCTTGACAATTATGCAGCTGAGGGTGCATCTGCCTTTGATGAACTGAAGAAAGTTGTGTCAATATTGACTGAGAATGGTCAAAGTCATGAATGGGGAGATATAATTCAGCAGTCCTTAATAAATGGAAAGCAGTATATGAAGGTTCAGTTTAAAGTAAGTTATAATAACTATTAGGATGACCTGCATAAAACCAATGATTCACCAGGAGTCATCATATTTAAAATGCATTGTCATATTAAAAAAAAACAATACTTGCAGGAGGCTGATGTTAAGTGTACACTTTTATAAAAATGTAAAAAATTGCATGTGCGTTACATGTTTGTACATGAATTGCAGTGTGTAAAAAGCTACATAGATCAATCATTTTGTGATGTTAGTCTGAACTAAACCCATCATTTTGCAGTGTACTATACATCTTTGTATCTTGTCTTCTCAATATATTGTACTACATGTAGCATTTATTGATTTTATTATTTCAGTTACACATTTGTAAATCTTCAGAAGTAGCCCATCACTGCTGTTGTTTTGCCTTGACAAGTGGAAATGACAAGTCATATTCAGAAGAATGCCAGCATGAACATTGCCAGTCCTGTAAAGATTGTGACGCCATTGTGGAGACTTTAGGTCAAATTGAAGATGCCACAAGATCAGTTCAATATAGAGATGACGATCAGAAAGATGATTGTTGTTATATTGTACAGCAGGTGTGAAAAATGTTTAAGTTCTAACATTCATTCATTTTTCAAAAATCTTATTTTTTTAAACTACTAAACAGAACCCTACAAAATGATTGCTTCAGCTCATTAATTTCTATAAATAGACGATAAAGAAATGTGGAATACATGTACACAACAGAACCAACATAAAGAAGCGGGAATTTAAAAAATCACAATGGAAAACAGCCAGCAGTCTTCAACATGACAAGAGGTCGCTGCTGACCGTCTTGCATTGGCCCAAGACTAAAAATACAATACATAAGTTTCAAAACCAATCCCTAAAGGATGGGTTGCGATAAGACCCTTTTTCAGCCCACAGCGAAAGTCAAAAATAAAATTATGTAAATTCTATCACAAAATGTCTTGTTGAAAAGGTTAATGTTTCTATTATTTGAAAATAAACGTCTGTAGTTGAAAAGCTTATTTTATTTTCTAGTAAATGGTGCTTGAAATGAAGCACCGCAAATGATTTTAACATTGTGCTTATGAGATATCGCACAAATGAGTGAGATATATCCTTCCCGGAAGTATAGCCTTGCACGCGGAACCAGCTCCATACTATTTAAAAACTTGTATTACTAAATTACATCTTTTATAAAAGTTTCAAGCTGGTTCAGCCTGCAAGACATACTTAAAATAAAAAAGACTATAATGTTTGAACTTGTTGTCAGTAGTTAAAAAATGTGTGAAATCTCTCCGTTTTATTCGTCTTTCTTGAGATTAGCGGTCATTTCAATTTCAAAATTGTTGTTTAAAATGATGTATATATATTATGAACCTTGTAAAGAATTTTAAACACTGACTTCAAGTATTTTAGCACAAAATTTCAATTTATTGAAGCCCTACCTTGAAATTTTCTTTAAATCAAGATGAAATTTTTATTCAAAATGGCTCAATTTTGAACCAGATTTTCGAAGCTGTGTTCGTGCAAACGTATTAAAAAGTAGTCTTTTACAACAGTACAATCATTTTGCTACACAATAAGATATAAGGTAACATGCTATGAAAAACTTTTTTTATTTTTCGCCTATAGATGGGCCAAAATAGGGCCTTATCGCAACCCATCCTTATTAAAGAAAAACCCATTTCTGGACATAGAACAATAAACCAATAGATGACAGAGACAAACAAAAGCTTTGACAAAGATTCCTGGCTTAGGACAGGCACATATAAAATGTGGCAGGGTTAAACTAGTTGTTTGGGCCAAACCATCCCCCTATTGACAATCTTGTACAAAACACAAAAATAACACTCTTAAAAAAGTCTTCATTTAGGTCAATGTTGTCAGATGACCAATTACATGGGTAATAGCTTATAGAAGAGACCCTAATAACTAAGACCAGGTGACCAGTTAAGGGTCCTGGGAGCCTCTTGTTTTAAATCTGGAACATGACCGAAATTTTGATATCTTGGTAGACATTAATGAGATTTGGAATATGTTTGTGCAACAAAGTCTACATAAAAAGGTTAAATGGTAATTACCTATTATTTGAGAAATTCGTCTTAGTCCTATTATGATTCTTTTTGTATTTTAAATAGAGTGTAAAGGCAATTTATGAATGGAAAAACCATATCCTGAGAAGTGTCAATCAAGACCGAGCCAGAAACAATGTACTGGAGAACTTGAAAAATGATGAAGTACTTTTAGAAAGAGATTGGGCCATGAAATTTTTACCAATGCAGTACCGGTAGGTTAACATTGATGTGTCTTGGGTAGCATTATACCATCCACTAGAAAGTAGGTCACTGTGACCTATAATTTACGCATGAATGACTTTGGTTAAGTTCTTAGTTAAGGTTTATTACTCAGATTCTAGATGTTGGATGTCAATGATATTTCACCAATAGATGTATGTTGGGTAGGGCTACATCACCTGCTAAGAATTAGGTCACTGTGACCTATATTTTAAGCATGAACGACTTTGGTTTATGTCTATAACCCGGAAGCTAGATGTTGGAGGTCAATGATATTCCACCACTAGATGTGTCTTGTGTAACACTAAATCACCCACTAGAAAGTAGCTCACTGTGACCTATATTTTAAAGATGAACATCTTTGAATAATTTCTTGGTTTACATGTAGGTCCATATCCCAGGTTATACATGTTGAGGGTCAATGATATATTAAGACCGGGAAGGCCATCTGTTACTCATAGACACATTTTCTAGTTTTAGGAAAGTATTTTTATTCAGCGGTCCTTTTTAAGATTGTATATTACGTCTAGAACATCACATTATACATTCATACATAGCAGTAAAGTTAAAATCCCTTGACATGCTGAAAGTACATGCATTTTATTTTTTTTATTTTTCAGAGAATCCCAGTCTAAATGGTTTGCAAAGAGAGGGCTTAGCTGGCATGTTGGGGTTGCTACTTACAAGACAGATGAAGGCATCATAACATCTACAACATTCATTCATGTTTTCAATAACACATCCCAAGATGCTGTTACATCAACAGCCATACTATCCCACACATTAAAAGAAATTCAAAGTATGGATCAGAAAAGGAGTGTTGTCTTTATAAGATCAGATAATGCAGGATGCTTCCACTCCTCACATGCCATAACATGTATGCAACAGATTAACATATCTTCAAGTATTAAGGTGAAGAGAATGGACTTTTCTGATCCACAGGGTGGCAAGGGAATATGTGACAGAAAGGCAGCTCACATTAAAGCGAATATAAGAAGATATGTGAATGAAGGGCACAATGTTGTAAGTGCAGAGGATTTCAAAAATGCAGTGGCTAGTACAACAAAAAATGTTCAGGTCTTCGTTTGTTTACCACCAGACATAAAGAGTGCAGTAACCATATCAAATAAAGTCAACAAAATAGCTGAAATTAGCACCTTGAACAACTTTTTATTTGAAGATGGCCATATAACTGCATGGAAGCAATACGAAATAGGAAAGGGAAAAAAGATTTTAGAGAAAATGGTTACAACTGGGTATCCAAAAGAGCAAGAATTGGTAATACTGTCAAAGTCAGCGTTAACAGAAGTTCATATTCACAACAATCCTCCAAAAGAGCATGTACAAGTAGAAAGACGACGACCTGCTGTACCATCAAACTGTGAACAAAATGAAAATGAATTGCAGTTAGCCAATATATTCTCTTGTCCGGAAGATGGTTGCATCTTAACATTCATAAAGTACGGAAATTTGATGAATCATTTAGACAGTGGCAATCACAAATACGCCAACAATTTAAAAGATGTTAAAGATAGGACAAGAATACTCTTCACTTCATTGATGGAATCAAAGGAGGATCAGATACAAGAATGCATGAATAACAATACAGGTCAAAATGTTCAGCATGGGTTAAAAAAGGGATGGGCATTAAAAACAAAAAGAGATGTAAAGAGATTTTCAGCAGACCAAAAAGAATTTCTGATGGAAAAATTTGCTGAAGGTGAGAGAACTGGACATAAATGTGACCCTGAAGATGTTTCTAAAGAAATGCGAACAGTTAAAAATGTGAGAGGGACAAGACGCTTTTCCATATCGGAATTTTTAACACCTACTCAAATTGGTAGCTACTTTAGCAGACTTTCCCTGAAGAAAAGACAAGATCTTAACGCAGAGTTCCAGGAAGAAGATCTCCTGGCCGAGGCGAACAGTGCTAACCTTGAGCTGATAACCACAGCTTGTAATGAATAATCATTTTGTTTTTATACTATACCTCTGAATAAAGTTGAGGGGCTATCTGAATAAAGTTGAGGGACTACAGGATGACCCTGTCTGTCATTTTGTCTGTTCATATAAAACACAACTTCTTATTTACCCTTTAATGGTATTTAATGAAACTTTACTTTGATAAAGTACATCTGACATGTCGAGATGGGTAGTAACATATCAAGGGAGATAATTGCACATATAATTTTTTATATGTTTTTTTTGGCATGATATAGAGTTCAATATGAAGCTGGATTTCCTTTTGTAAGCTCACTCACAGTAATCTGTGTTATTATCCATCTACTGTAAATCATTTCATGAACCAAACAATATACTTTTTACCAGTGTAATTTTGTTCATTTGTTAATTTATTCAATGCATCCATCAAAATAGACTTGCACACTTCTATAATTAGTATCACTATAACTTTAACCCCTGAAATCCAAATGAAAGCTACAACTTTAAAAAATAATACAGTTGAACTTGGTAACACTGGCTACTATCCGACCATTACATAAAAAAATGAAGCAATTTCTACAAGTTACACCAAAAACTATAACAAAATTGTTTTTGACTAATACAATGACATGCATGTACTGCACATGTACAAATAGAAAAACAAGGAAACCATAAAAAAGAAACTACAACAATTGAAGGTTTAAGGTACATTTGTAAATCATTTTTAACTGTGTTTTGCCTAAACATGCTAAAGATTAAGTTGATCAAAAATGCTCTGGTCATACTTTTTATTGTCAATGCACACTGGAATATGTAATACATTGTAAAGTAAACAAAAATTAAAGAAAGGTTTTGGACATCCTATATATGTATTGAATGAGAATAATTCAGAAATTGCAAATTTAAAAGGATAACATTTAATTTACTGAACTGGGATAATCAATATCATGTATCTGAGAAGAAGACATACCATAGAAATTGAAGATCACAATGGTCCTGACTTTGTACAAATGTTTCAAAAGAAATTGACCAAACATATCTCTTTCATTGCAATTTAGGGTCTTGTAACATAAAATAAAAAAAACACTGTTGTGAAACAAAAAAAAGGCAAGCAACAAGAAAAGACTGATGTATACTATCTTCAATATAAAAGTTTTGTGTCGCATCTATTATCCTTATTATTATTATTATTGAGTGTAATTTACTGTTTTATATTCTTCAATCAGAATGCATCTTGGTGAAAATAACAATCAAGGTACAAAAAGAAACATAAGAAATTGTGCATAATATAATATGGGACTTATTGAGGTGTGTGGGAAAAAAAGACAAAAACAAAACGTAACCAGGATGATGATATCCAAGAACAAAAGACAAAACAAGGTAAAGACACACCAAAGAAAGTGAGAATCACAATGGTCCTGACTTGGTACAGGCATTTCAAAAGAAATGGTGGGTTGAGAGACCGGACCGTGGGAATGATATAGATGAAAACAAAAACAAAGGTACATTACATTTTGTACTTTTAGTACATTGAACTGAATCAGTTTTTTAAGACAGGAATAACAATGCTATTGCACAATAAAGACAATGAAGAAATTGTTCCTTAACTAGTTAAGATCTTTTAAAAACTACTTCAGGGACTTGAAATTGACCTTGACCTTGAGTTGATAGTTCAAGGTCATTATAGTATGTAACACCTTAAACATGATACAGTGTTTGAAATACTATATTATATGTGTGTGTGTGTGTGTGTGTGTTTTATAGACTAAAAAACTTGTGACCGGTTCTTAGTCGAAATGTGTTTAATTTGACCTTGTAGCCAAATATCAAGGTCATTGATATAAAACGATATCATCTTGAACTTATTGTCTATAAAATTATCTTTCCATGGCAATAATGATTTTAACCTATTTTAAAGCTATGTATTAAAACATCGTGTCTAAGGCTGAAATATTTGTGTTCAAAACAAACAAAAAATGCCAAAATTTGACCTTTTTGACCACAGAATTACTCTTTAAAGCAGATTTGTTTAACTTTTTTGTGGGCATTTTTGAAAAGTTTACACTTCAAACACTATGAAATAGGTTTATTATTTTATTAACAAAGCTGCCTTTTTAAGAAATAAAACAGTAAGAATCATATAAATTTATGTAATTTCATAAATGGAAATTTGATGTTTACAAGTGTTGCCATGGCAGCCACCGGCATAATTCCATTGTAATTTTTGTTATTATAAATTATTAAATTGATATTATATTTTAAGAAAATTATATAAAATGTCACAAGTCTTTATTCTTTTAACATTGAATAGGGTCTCAAATAGCACTAAATATGAAAAATAAAGTAGTAGTCTTGCTTGTTACCATGACAACCAAACAAATGTTAATTTCCTTCCAATAGCATGACTTAAGTTGGGATTTTATCATTAATATTTTTTTAGTTAATCACACTGGTATTAAAACAATGAAAAATTTGATTTTTGAAATTTTATAGATTCCATCCAATGCTTAGTGCTTACTGACATGCTCTCTTAAATTGTTCACAATAATTTTTTCAATGGAACCTAAAATGACGCACTTGGTAAAATCAATATATTCACTAACTGGTTGTTTTATATCAAAACTTTTTCACTTTAACATGTTTAAAGAAATTGATTTTTGTTCCTGATTTTAATTCAAAAGATTTTGTTTAGAAGTGATAAAAATCGCAAATATTTTCTAATTTATAAACAGCCTAGAATTTGAGTTTTTACTAGAAATCGAACACTTTTCATTTGTTCAGTTGTGAAAAAAATCTCATTTAAAGTAAATAAGACCTTAAATAAGTTCTTTTTTAAATTATGATGTTGATGACATCATTCTACCTTCTCCATGTTCTCAATTTGGAAAAAAAATATTCCTAAAATCCAATAAAAAATATAGGCTAACGTAAGAGCAAATCATAAAAAGATATTTTTGTCAAATTTTAGATTGAAGTTTTACTTTTCCACATGACTTTGTATGGTGGTATGAAAGTGTCAAGTGAAAACATATAATTTTACAATTGTCTTTTCATATTTCATCACAGGAAAACAATTTTTACAATAGTATGGAAAATGGGATTTAGCAAAAATGGTCTCATTATAGGTCAGTCCAGAAAATTTTGAAAATCACTAAAAGTTTGATAATTCTAATCTATTGAGGAAGTGGATTGGCTGTTGAGACCTGTGGCTTTGTGTATAGGCCCTAATAATTTTTGAAATAATCAGTTTTGTAGATAATTCAGAAATGCAACTGATCTCAGATTCGTTTTTTATATCTAAGGGTGCATCAGTTCTGGATTGTGTCAAAATAGGACCCTTGATGATACTAATTTTTGCAATTTCCATGCTTTTCTTTCCTTCAAATATTAATCTGTAACCTCTAAGATATTTTATCAAAATTACCTACCCCAGGAACGTATAAAGATATAAATATATCTCTTTATACGTTCCTGAAGAAACCTACCATCATCATAGGACCGTGGCTAGATTGTCAAATTACGAATCCCGATAAACACACAAAACTAGTAGGTCACGCACCGATACAGCTAAATTTGTGGTTGTGCTTGTGTTTTCCGTACAAAAAGCTTTTTAAATTTTGTTTATTAAAAAAATAATATAGGTTTTGGTTCTTTTCTTTTTATGTTGAGATTTTTAAATTTTTTTTAAGCACATTGTCTAAACGAAAAAAAAACAAACCGAAATATCAAGAATATATAAAATTTAATTATTAGTAGAGGTTGCTTTATTTTCCATTGTACATGTACAAATTGAACATTATGATGAACCTTGCACAGTTTTTGAGCTAGGGAGCTCGAGTACGTGTTAACTGCATGTAAAAAGGTTAGAAAATATTTAAAAAATATTAAAAAAAAATAATTCAGACAATAAAATCCCTTGAAACTTTAATTACATTTTAAACGGTGTGCTCTTAACTTGCCCTGGCCCCATGTGCGTACCTGTGTAGGCTAGTAATGTGTCATGTTAATGAATTTATATCTCCCACTTATGCCGTTATTAAAGATGCAGACAGAAAGCCATGAGATCATTAATATTCAAAGGTTTGATTGTGTGCAAACTGGAAGAACAAGTCCCTTATATAACTACATTTCAATATCAGGTTCTCAAATGGGTTGACGAAAACTTGTGTGGTAGTGTTGGGGTTAACTTGTATATTTTCCTTGCAGGATACATGTATCTTTTGGAAATGATTGAATGAAAGGGTCATTTGGCTTGAAGCTTGGAAGGTTTCCATGGTCGACCCGGATGGACATTAACAAGTGCATTTGGTAAAATGGGGGGGGGGGTATCACTATTACATAATATTATAACCATGATAACTGCATATATAATATACAGGATTATGCTAATGCATAGTTACATGAATCAGTCTTTTGTAGTGTTGTTATACATGTATTATATTCAAGTATGATTTTTGTACGGATTGGGTTAGTATGAATACTAAGAAAAGGGGGGGGGTTAAAAATGACCTTACACTTTAGACAAAAAGACAATACATGCACATATATACGTTGACCTATTTGACATTGATAAAAGAGAAGCTATATATTTACTCAGATGATTAAACTAAAGTTAGTAATTTTCTCAGATATCTATCAATACATTATACATCTAAATACATACTACATGATGTTTTAATTTTCGACTTTGAATTACTAATAGATATATATGAAGTTTGCACATAAATGATATTTTGATATCATGGAATATTAGACAAATTCAAAAAAAGCAATTTAAAGGATAAAATTGAATTTCACGTAAAGGTACGACTATTGAAATATGCTGAATGATTGTTATTTTAGAAAGTTTGAGAAATTTGGCAGTACCAAAAATCCTTTATTGTAATATATTTAATTAGGTTGGCTTTTCCAGCATTTCATTGTTACAATATACGTATAAGCTTAAGAGGCGGTAATTAAAGAATATGAAATATATACTTACATAAATCTGGTCGTCTTCAGTCCCTCTTCAGTTGTCTTCTTTCAAAAAGCAAGGTTCACAAAAAGTCTATATAGCA
This sequence comes from Arcuatula senhousia, assembly GCA_963971305.1. Lineage (NCBI taxonomy): Eukaryota > Metazoa > Mollusca > Bivalvia > Mytilida > Mytilidae > Arcuatula > Arcuatula senhousia. The sequence continues at coordinate 12,195 of CAXARO010000600.1, read as the reverse complement.
ATAAAAACACTGACAACACAAATATATAACTCCTTGTACAACTAAAAATCACACTTAAAAATAATTTACTAATTTCGGGTATTATTCCAATCAATGATATAACGGTCATACAGGTATTCGCACCTGTTGTATCACTTTATATGACAATGATAATTTAGTATCATTGGATAAAAGACAATAAAAGATTAATTGGTCAAGATTCATTAGTATCTCATTAACATAATCAATTAGGGCGTGTCTTTCATGCATGATTGAACTTAACGTGCTGTGGATACAAAAAAGGGAAATTTATAAAGAGTAATATTTAAGTTTGTGATATGTCAATTAGTATTTTTCTGGAAATATGAAAGGTTTAAATTAATCCCTGTATTTTTTTTAATAAAATTTAAATGGAAAGTTGAACGTTTATAATCGCATAATCACTCAGTTTAAAAACAAAATAAGAAACCTAAGGTTTTTCGTAATATGTAACCTTTGAATGATAAGTTAAAAAATTGCGGGTAAGCACATAATTTACTAGTTTATATACCATATCTTTGATTGCAGAAACAGACACGCATTTCTTAAAGATGTTAACCGTGAATATACATGTAATTACCCCCCCCCGTCCCCGGGTCCGCCCCCCCCCCAAAAAAAAGAAGACCAATCGGAAAATATTTCATTGAAAATGTTGATACTGGAGACTTCACATACAAAATAATTCAGTCTTTATTTTTTAAATTTGTCTTCCTGGTGTATGTTAAATTAACAAATTAATCAATTAATTGTGATTATATTTGCATAAATTTATCTAATGTTGGTCTTTGTCCCTTTTCTACTTTTTTTCTGGGATAAATATATAGAGATTGGGATATGTATACAAAAAATGATACATTCAGGCTAAGCACTACTTAGATATGTAGTTAAATATGCTGCTGTCATGTCTTTAGGCCTAGCTTATTAGATAGACATTGATGCATTAAAATGTTGACTTGAGAAGAGTATTTATTTCGTCAATTCACTTTTTTTCTTCTTCAAATTCTAAAAACCTTTGTATCAATGATAACATTCTGATACTGATAGAATTTTTTATGTATTTATTGACGCAAAATCAGTTGTCGCAAAGGATGGGTTGCTATAAGGCCCTATTTTGGCCCATCTATAGTCGAAAAATAAAAAGTATTTAAAAGCCTGTTACTTTATATCTTTTTTTTGCAGCAAAATGATTGTACTGTTGTAAAAGACTATTTTAAAATACTTTTGCACGAACATAGCTTCGAAAATCGGGTTCAAAATTGGCCCTTTTTGAATGAAAATTTTGTCTTGATTTAAAGAAAATTTCAAGGTAGGGCTTCAATAAATTAAAATTTGGTGGTAATATACTTGAGGCCAGTGTTTACAATTCTATAAAAGGTTCATCATATATATACACATCACTTTAAACAACAATTTTGAAGTCGGAATGACCGCTCATATCAAGAAAAACGAAGAAAACGGAGAGATTTCGCACATTTTTTTTGATACTGATCACAACTTCAAAAATCATAGTCTTTTTAAATTTTCAGTATGCCTCGGACGCGGAACCAGCTTGAATCTTTCACAAAAGATGTGTTTTAGTAATACAAGTTTGGAGCTGGTTCCGCGTGCAAGGCTATACGTCCGGGAAGGATATATATATCTCATTTGCGCCACTAACCATTAGGCACAATGTTAAAATCATTTGAGGTGGTTCATTACTAAAAGATAAAACAAGCTCTTCATTTACAGACATTCGATTTAAAAAATAGAAATATTAACCTTTCTAACAAGACATTTTGTGATATAATTTACTTAATTTTCATTTTGACTTTCGCGGTGGGCTGAAAAAGGGTCTTATCGCAACCCATCGTTTGACAAAGGTGTCAAATGGTTATTACTTATTACGTAATGACACTGCAGGATGTTGAATTTTCCTTGTAGTGAAACCATTGATTCTAATACACAGGGTGTGGTAAAACCAGGTAAAACTATATACCGAGGCCTGCAATAAAAATGCCAGGTGATTTGCAAAGAGGTATAAAAGTCTTAATTAGTACCAAAAATGGAATAATTATATATTCCTCCATAGCAATTTCATATGTAACAATCAACAACGTCCAATTAAGCGGGGAATAGGGAGCCCTCGTAAAGATCGATATGTTTTTCGAAACAAGATACCTGTAAAATCAATTTGCACCAAGTTTAGTAGAATTTAATATCAAAATTTATCCGGAATATATATATATTTTTTTAAATAAGGTTATAACGTTAAGTTGTGTTTCAATTTTTTTTGTTCTTGTTTATTATACTGATGAAGGACATACGAATGTCCGAATATCTATAAATCTTTAAATTATTTAACATCAATTGGTCATGTTGCGTGCATTTTCTAGACCCTATATATAAAAATTATATTTCCTGTCTGATTTAGAAGCTACAATAAAGAATTACCAACTGGACATTCGAAGTGTTATATGTGTTAAAAAGTCTAACTAAATAGTGACATTGTTTCAAAGTAAACTTTCATTTCAAAATAAAACTTACTAAAAAAAAACTATTATATCAACGTTTGCCCACAAAATGCACCAAAAAGGGATTTGGGGTTTTTGTACTCAAATTATTGTTTGTCCTTATCTTTTTGATGTTTTGTGTTTTTTGTGGTTTTTTTTTAAGATCTTGATTTTAATTATATGCATTTTTTAGACAGTGGACCGATTGCAGAGCGGCGAGCAGAGCCTACTGGTCTCGTTCTTTGTTTAAGAAGTGGGTTTATTTTTGTCTATTTCAGAACATGCATTTTTTTTAGACAGCGGGTCGATTGCAGATCGGCGAGCAGCGTCTACTGGTCTCGTTGAAGGCTGTTGGCGGTTTTTTATCCCTGGTCATTATATATGTCTCTCCCACTATGGTGGGTAGACATTTTGTGTTTGTCCTGTCTGTACATCTGTCCGTCACAAATTTTGTCAGCGCAACTTCCCTGTAAATGTTCAACCGATTTCAAACTTGGTATGTAGCAAGGACGCCGTATGTAATAAGTTGTATTATAACAGCTAGGAAATGTTGATCCTCAAATTTTTGTGGGAGTTATGGTACTTTGAACTGAGAAATTTGCTGAAAATCCTCTCTGATTTAAACATATTTAATTGCATAAAATACAAAAAGTTATTAGACACAAGTATACCCTACTTATGAAGTCTTCACTTATACAATACAATAAAAATAGATCTATAACATTGAAGGCATGCAAATCGAAATTACAGTTTATAAGATTACAATATATGAATTAATTTGCAAAATAAAAACAGAGCCATTACTAAACACATATGTCAGAAAGAAAGAGAAAGAAAAATGATAAAGATACAGCCGTAATACAAGGAAGGATATGTGTGTGGTTTGTGTGTATATCTGTCTGACTGTCTGTCTGTCTCACATGAACATAAAAGTGACTACTGGTATACTATGAGAAACCTTCTTGTTTTCCTTATATCAGTAAAGACATGTTGTAGTACGTGCTCAGTTGAAAGTGTATTAGATAATTTAATACTTCCATGATTAGATTTACCAAGCTGCGTGATAAATTGGACATTCTAAAAAGTAATGATAGACGGTTTCGAAGTTTGCACCACAGTTGCAGTTGGGTCGTTGAACAATATTAACTTTAAATAGTCATTTTTTAAGAAAGAGGATGAGCATCCAAGTTGGGATAATGTTATATTCAGATTTCTTGGTGCACTATAAAATGGTTTGGTACCTTAGATTGAATAGATAAATTTAATAGCTCACTTTTAAATTCAGATTTGCTAACTTCTCGTCAAGTCCATTGCACATTACATTGATTTCATTTGATGGGAAAGGGGACTTAAGATGTTATGGGACGTCGTGAGAAAGGCATATTTAAATCGCAACTACATGTACGTTACGAAGTGGATATATTCGGAAGTAGACTGACTCGAAGGAGGTGGTAGATAACACAAATATTCAGGGGCTCTATTGTTGTAAATAGAATGAAATAGCTAAAGTTGTTCACGCTTTCTTCCTCTCTTTTCGTCTTGTCAGCGCAACTCTTGTGAAATACCTATATGTACATATACTATCCTCTGAAACTACTGAATCCAACTGAACTTGGTATGTAGTAAGGACACCGTATGCTGTTGTGCATATTACCAGAAAATTTTTATCCTGAAATATATTTTTTAGAAATGATAGCCTTTTGAACTTAGAAATTCGTGGAAAATCTTCATTTATTATCTTGTCAGCACTACTCCTCTGAAATTTCTGTACCGAATTCAACGAAACTTGATATGCAGGAGTGCGCCACGTGTAGCATAATACCGGTAATTTTTTATCCTCAGATTCGAAACTTTTGATCTAAGAAAGTTTTGGTGATACGGGGTGGGGTGGGGTCGAAGACATCGTTTTTGCAGACAAAACAAACTTGTTGTAATATTTTTTGGCATTTTTGTAATCAAATCTAATATTCTACCGGTTTTCCAAGTTTTCTACTCCTAGCGTGTCCGATGAAGAAAAGCGCTTCACACGCAGTGAAATTTTGCTTTTGTACAATTATTAAAATCATTTCAATATGTGGATCGTGTCTTTTTGGCACATATTCCATATTCTTTCGTTTTTAATATTTAAATTTCCCGTAAAAGGTGCTATATACTCCAATGTAACCTAATTGAAAATCGAACCGCAAACGAAATCAACTTAATGACATGGAATTGTTGATATATATATTAATGCCTATATTTCGATGAAAAAGAAAAGAAAAAGAACATAAAGAAAATTACCCGACAAAATAGATTAAGTGTACATGAAGTAAATACTAACTTTTGGGGCAAATTTATAAGTCATATCTTACAGGGTGTAAAGATTATCCTTTATAAACATTATGAACATTAATACGACAAATAATGGCCTGAATTCATTACGGAAGCACTCATTTTATTTTGTGTCATACGTATAGATAAATACACAGAAAAATAGATTGAGAGATAGATAAATAAATAGAGTAAATAAATAAATAAATAAATAAAACCGTAGTTCAGAGACCGTATATGTAGTCTATATTTTTTCCGTAATTATAAGTAAATTAATAAATAAAATCGACAAACATTATTTGTAATCTGTATTTTTTACGTAAATATATAATAAATAAATTTATCATTTAATCGATAGATAAAAAATACATAAATACAACTTTTAAGTGTAATTGCTTATATACTAAATAAATTTATAATTTAATCGATAGATAAAAAATACATAAATAAAACTTTTAAGTGTACTTGTTTAAATAAACTTTTAAGTGTAATTGTTTATAAATTGTATTATATTTTAGTTTAATCGAAAAAACCTTCATATCTAATCGTGTATCGTGCGTGTGAGCGTTTAAACGCTCATCGGTCATCGTGTATCGTGCGTGTGAGCGTTTAAACGCTCATCGCTCATCGTGTATCGTGCGTGTGAGTGGTTAAACGTTCATTTGAGTGGTTAATCGTGTGAAAACCACTAATCGTGGAAATGACCGATTGAATCGTGCGTGTGAGCGTTTAAACGCTCATCGCTCATCGTGCGTGGATCGTGTATCGTGCGCTCATCGTGCACTCATCGTGCGCTCATCGTGCGCTCATCGTGCATTCATCGTGCATTCATCGTGCGCTCATCGTGCATTCATCGTGCGCTCATCGTGCCGTGCGCTCATCGTGCGTGTGGTTAGTTTGAATTTTAGAGGGTCTGTAGGAGCCCACATGGAGCAAAAGGAGGTTATAACACGACAGCAAAAACTTTTTTGTAAGATTTTTGTGGAAAATGAATTAATTATAAAGTATTACAGCTTGGCAGAACTTACGTACGAGATCATGAAAAGAAGGTGGCGATGGATAGAATCTATCCCACACGTTGCAGTGAGATGGACACCAGCAGGCAAGAGAAAAAGAGGTCACCGAAAGCAATTATGGAGTCAGTCTGTGGAGAGGGAAATGAAAAACCAGAATGGACTTGGGGCAGCTAAAATTATGGGCTCAAGATAGAGCATACCGGGAGTCTCTGGTGAAAGCCTTTATGAGCAAACCAGCGCGAAGAAGACTGCGAGTAAGTAATAATAACTAGGCATCTGATATTTGGTATACGGTCGTATACATACTCTCAATTTGGGTTATGGTCTAAGAAACTGTAAACCTTGCCGTTTGACCTTACCACATTTTCAGGGTTCAGCGACTCTTATATGCTTTTTTCAGATCATATATTTCTTTATCAGACTTAAATCATAGGAAATAGAATAAGTGAATTTATAATAGCCAGGGGCCTGTTTAACAAAAGTGTCTTATGACTAAGACGTGTCTAAAGATGGTCTATAGACAAATCTTAGTCCTAAATCGGTTTATCGAAGACGTCTTATTTTTAGACATCGCAAATTTTTAATCCTAAAATTAAGACTACGAATTATTTGTCTTATGGTGGTCTTTAGACCAAAAAATGATTTTAATATCTTTAAAAGATAAATAAATCCTTAATATTTATTCCGTATTTTTGTCTTTGGTTCATTTTTACATAGTACAAGTTAGTCTGCTATATATTCAAGTAAATAAAGGCTACCATTTTTGCCCCCACCGCAATGCAGAGCGGACACGTTGGTATGCCCGTCCGCTTGTTACACTTTCAATGTAAACACTTTCAAGCCTGCAATTCTCAACGGATGGTTATAAACTAATACATGATGTTTACATATCATCAATTTCTTTGAGAAATTCTAATTTGGGTCAGTAATATATTCTATAAGTTGTGCAAGTTCTATTTTTGTGTGAGTTTTTCCCCTTTGATCATCATGGGAATGAGGTCCATAATAGACGATCTTCCAAAAGTGCCATTCCGGAACGTTGCGGATGTTAGAATAGGGGTCAAGAGAGGTCAATGGGGGTAAAATGGCGGCTTTTTTAGAAGAGAGCACAGGGACTGAATTATTCTTTCAATCTTTTAAATGTGTTTTCTAATGGAAAACAATCAAACATGAAATAAATTAATTTGTTTCACTCGGAGGGTCCTTTCAAACCAATTCATTTACACTTAAATAATGAAATTTAAAAATTCCCTTTTACGGGCAAATGACGTCGGCAACCAGTTATCCAGTAATTTGAGGTAAGATTTCGACAATTACCAAAAAATCGAAATTATTCCATCGCAGTTTTGGAAAGCGCTCTTACGCCTACAGTTCTCAACAGATGTTTGTAAAATTTATATACATGTATATATACATAATGTTTAAATATCACCAGAACCATGAAAACCTTGGACAGTGTCGGAATATATATGTCTTGTCTGTCGCATTTATCGGGAATATTTGTTTATATTTATCCCTTGATATTTTCAAAATAGATATACATATAAACTGCATGAATGAAGCATTAAACCTGCATGAGCTCTAGATATTGAAAAATTGTGAATATCAGCTCACAAAAAAATGCCTGAACCCCAAAAAACCAACCCTAAGATTTGTTTGTTCAAACGTACAAAAGATGCACATTTACATGTCACAAAGATGAAAAGTTGTCCTACTCCTAAACCCCTTGATTGATTTTCATGCAAGTTGGATGAAAATCCATCAAAGGTTAAGGAGTAGTAGTGGATAAAAGACGACCCTCCTGGTAGTTAAACAGCTCATCCATGTTTTTCCTAGTATGAAACCCTGAAAATCGTCAGTTTGTTGAAATTCTAAAATAGAAAGTAATATCGGTATACACGTGTACATCATGTCGTAAAGATTGTATGTGAAAGTGTCAAAAGTGTCCCAAAAAAAATAAGTTGTTTGGATGCAGTGTTACAGTCTAGCCATAGGGTTAGCTATCATTATACTGAACTTAAGACCAACGTATTTGGGAGTGGATATGAGGCCGGGGTCTCATCCCGCACTTACGTTAAAATAAATAACAAACCCCGCTTTCCCAGTGACAAACAAGGTCTCTGAAAGAACTAACTTTCACACAAGAGGATTTTTTTTTCTACTCAAATATACTTCGTTTTGTTTTAGTGATGATATTATGAATCACGGATGATAGAAAGACGTCAGTAAGCAACTGAAAAAAAGTTATTTTTATACAAATTGCAATTTTATTGAGTTAACCAGACCCCAATTAAGAGCGCAATTGATGGGGGAGGTTTGGTGCCATTTAACCTGGTTCAAACCATCATTTCTTTTAAAACGCCTGTTCCAAGTCAGGACCATTGCGATCTTTAATTTCTTTGGTGTTTCTTTGCATTGTTTTGTCTTTTCTTATTGGATATATGATATTGATCATCCCGGTTCAGTAGTTTTGTTGTTGACTTTATTCTTAGAATTAATGTGATATCACGAGACGCATTTTTGCAAAGTTGGTCTTATTCTATATCAGTTATTATCGTATAGTGGTTGTTTTTGGGCTCAAGCAATAAGAAAACGTCGTGTCGTTTCAATGCGTATATTCGAAAAGCCATAGAGAAACGTTATCATACAGTGACGTTACATAAAACCGCGTAATTGTAGACAAACGTTATGTACAATTTCGGACATTCTCCCGGCCGCGCAAAAGAGAAATTTACAATAAAGTTACATTATGAACGAACTAAATAATAGGAAACTGAAAGAAAACTTTAACGTCAATGAAATAATTAAAACTTGAATCTCACTTTATAGACTAAAAATATTTAAAAGTTCTCATGCATCTCGTTGATTCCACATAGAAAATATCTTAAAAAGTCTCTTACACGATTAAAAGTCTCTGGTCACTTATTAACACGATTAAAAGTCTCTGATCACTTGTTAACACCAGTCCATTGCTTGATCTTCTGAATACCATCGTCCTTCGCTCTCCGTGGTGTTCGTCTACAGACATCATCAGAATTCGTCGAGTCTGTTCGGTCGTCCTCGGTGTTGATCTCTAGTGGATACAATTTAGTGACGGGCCTCGTGGTGAATCCGTTCCTCGTACGAATAACAGCGGATCTTGTTACACCATCTCCTCCGACGTTGAGCTCCTCCACGATCGCTAATGTCCATTTATTCCTCGGTGCGTCTTCGTGAACTTGTACGACATCACCTTTACGGATCGTAGTGATGCTTCCTCCTGTGTTTCGTTGGTATTCTCTAAGGGATGTAAGATACTCGTGCTTCCACTTATACCAAAATCGTTTCAAAAGTTCCGATTTCTGTTGACACATCTTGTTTAGAGAATTGTGGCTTGTGTCGATCGGAATGTCTCTGTCTTCTCCGGGATATGGAAGTGATGCAATTCGTCTTCCATATAATAGTTTTGATGGCGTTAACGGATCGTCTAGTGGGTCTGACGATATATATGTCAGCGGTCTATCGTTGAGTATAGTTTCTACTTCTGTCACTATCGTTTGTAGAGTTTCTAGCGTGATAAGTGAACGTCCTAAGATCTTTTTGACACAGTTCTTCGTTAATCCTACCATCCTTTCCCAAAACCCTCCAAACCATGGGGCTCTTTTGGGAATAAATTTCCACACGATTCCGTAATTGTTCATTTGTTCCTGAATTGATGTTGATTTGGAAAGTATCTTTATCTGACCAGACGCAGATAAAAACGTGGTCGCATTGTCTGAAATAACTGTTTTAGGAATCGATCTCCTGCTAACAAATCTTCTGAAGGCTAATATGAATTTCTCCTCTGTAAGATCCGTGACAACCTCCAATTTGAGCCCTTTAAGGTGTTTCATGTTGACGGCTGATTTTACGTGAGTCTGTATCGGAACAGCAATCTCTGGTATCACAAGAACGCTTATTGGAATTTTCCCGCCATTACTAGTTAGTATATTAACCTCGGCTTTCTTCAGATGTCGCACCTCTCGATTCTGTGCACCGAATCCGGCAAGATGTATCTCTTCCGTTTCCGTTGTGCTTAAATTTATTTTAGTTGCGAAGTCTTCTGTTATAAATGAGCGCTGGGCTCCTTCGTCTAATAAGATGTTGGCGTCGGCGGAATACGCACCTGAACTCACGCTAGCTACGGCAGTTTTCAGCATCACGGTTGAAGTTTTCTGTTGAGTAAACGATGAGTGAAGAACAATATTCTCTTGTTTCGGCTTTTCTGTTTTATCTGTTTTCTTACATAGGCTAGTGTGATGACGTTTATCACATTTTCTACATTTGGTGGTGGATTTACATTCGCTTATTTTATGGTCACCAAGGCAGTTGAAACACAGTTTCTTTTTCTTGACAACTTCCGTGCGTGTATCGGGACATGTGTACTTCGTGCAGTTCATGGCTAAATGTTCCGGGTCATCACAGTATCTACATTGTTTCAAATTTCGTTTCTGATCAGATCTGTTACTCTCGGATTTTCTATAAGAGGATTTCGGCCTCGATTTTGCCTGCATGAAAAATGCGGCAGTCGCTAAATGATCACCAGTTCGTAGGTTCTCGGGTTTCTGGCCTGCTTCTAATACATTTACCTCGTCGTATATTGCGTTCCGTAGATTATTTAGAGTCCAGTTTGTAGATTTGTTGATTCTAGCTAAGTTTTGATACACTTCTGACGGTAACTTATTCAAAATAACAGGTACAAGCAGTGATCCGTATGATTCATTTGTCTGGCCTAACGACTCTAGTCCACGGACATACGTTTCAGTTTGGTCATAGAAGTTACGGAGACTCGTAAGTGTGTATACGGGGGCTGGAATTTTGAGCAACTCCTGCATGTAGGTCTGTACGATCTTGTGCTCCTGTCCGTATCGTGCATGTAGAAGCGAAATGGCCTTTTCATAATTAGCATGGGTTAAAGCGAATCCTGTAATTGTGCGATATGCCTCGTCTTGTAACAGTGACTTCAAGTAATTGAATTTTTGTACTTCACTCAATGTTGGGTTTGAATGGACCGCGGTGTCGTATGAGTCCCAGAAAGCTTGCCAATCTAGCATATTTCCGGTAAAGGTTGGTAAATTCAACTTGGGCAATTTGTGGTAATCGCTAATGGAACTGCGTGATGCATTGCTTGTGTGCGTACTGTTAGCGGATATGATATTTGGCTGATTTGCGTGACTGACGGATGTGTAGTTCGTGTATGTATTCATAGACGAGCTTTGTTGTTGTTCATCTGGCGTGAAACTATTAGCATGCGGATTGAGAACTTGTTTTTCTCTGAGTGTTTGCTGACTTCCGTTTTTGTATGTGTCAAGTAACTCTGACATTTCTCTTAATTTCAACTCTAACTCGTAGGCATACTCATCTTGGTCGTCAAGTTCTTGGGCAACGTCTTCTTCCGATGTCAAATCCAATATCTTCTCGTTAAGTCCTTCAAGAGCTTCCTTCTTCTTGTTCACTGAATCAACTAAGATTGAAAGTTCTCTGAGGTTCGGGTCTCCTCTCGTCTTTAGTTCTTCAAATTTACGGAAAATTTTCGTCAAATTCCCTCTATGTCCAGCGCGGACGGCCTTTAACTTTGGATCCATATCGATTTAATCCTGGTCACGGCACCAATATCGTATAGTGGTTGTTTTTGGGCTCAAGCAATAAGAAAACGTCGTGTCGTTTCAATGCGTATATTCGAAAAGCCATAGAGAAACGTTATCATACAGTGACGTTACATAAAACCGCGTAATTGTAGACAAACGTTATGTACAATTTCGGACAGTTATATATGGGTAAAAATAATTTTACATTTAAGTTGATTTTTTTTTTTTAGCATGAACACAAACTTAAGGTAAATATTTGGTTTTCTAAGTTGAGTTTGTCGTAACTAATATATATTAGTCATAACTAAAGGTATAAAAAGTTTCATGACGATCTCAGTTTATATAGTTTTTGAAAAAGTAATTTAACACAGAGATTAACCTAAGTGTGGCCGACAAGCAGATGGAGACAAACGCACTGAATGTGTAACCAAAAACTATCTGCTCAACAAAATTAACTAGGCAGAAAAATACGAACAAACAAACAATCCATAGACTACAGATAGCCTGCAATTTCTATTTAAGCATGCTCAAAGTCCTGAAAATAAAAATGCGAGTTTAGTTTCTACAAGTTACTATGCTGTGTGCTTGCTTTTTATATGCCATTTGCGTTTTTAATCATATACTTTTTTCAATTAAACATGTTAAAGGTATATTCATATTCAAATTCTTTATTCAGCCCAATTAGAGGAACCCATTGAGGGCATATAAATCAATACATATATACAAACAAGACATATTTTACAATGATTATGTTGA